>JBBYHQ010278830.1:0-22027 GCA_038382645.1 Spergularia azorica
TGTGACACGGAAAATACATGCTGATGCCCCTTCATCTTGCGAACAAACACTTTTTCTGCATACTGTAATCAAGGAAAGCACATTCAATTGGAAATCTTTGGCCAAAAAATGAAGGTTTATAATTTTTTGTTATGGGATGTAAACAATTTTAGACCGTGAAACTACAGTTGAAAAAAAAAGTCAGCTCAGGACTTGCAAAATGCTTTGGAATATAATAAGAGGCACTGGCAAAAGGAATGAATGATAAGTTTTAGAACAGACAGCAAGGTTTTAGCTTTAACTTACCACATCAAAAATAAGTTAAGATAGTCAGGAAAGAATTATGTGATACCTTTGCATGTATAAATAGCTCTTTTACTGCAACAGGATCATTCTGCGTAGGTTTTTTCATGAACGCTGGCTTGTGCTTTTCGGACTTTGGGAAACTGCAATAGGAATGCCTAGATGTAGTAAAATTTTTGGTGAATCAACATGTTTCAAGAGATATCCAATGTACAGATAAACTTACATTGTAGGTCTTTCATCCGACTGCGAACAGTTTTTGGCATGCAAAAATTCTTCCCAGACCGAATTGGCAAAGACATTACCAACGGATTGGAACAAAGATATGACAGAAGGCTCCCAAACTCTTACATCCAATGTCAGTGATCTTACCTGTATCAATGTTCATAAATTAGTACCAACAAATGGCCATAATAAGGGGTGAAGGGAAAGGGGGTCTCATGGACTCATCAAAACTGGATGCGGACTTTTATGTGTCCACAGTCGGTAAGAGAGGAAGATCAACCTTCACCCATCTTAATACATACCATGCACATTTCCAATGGAGCCAAAAAATAACTAATTTTTATTTCTGGTTTGAGAAATGATTCACTACATCAATTTGGCTTGTAAAACATTCTTGGTAATCACATTACGGATAATATTGCAAGGGAATTAGAATAGTCCTATGTCGGCTTGACACTCTTGGGATTAGTAGCCTCTTATGAAGTACCTGAGTGATAATTATGAATATCTGCTTTATACCAGGATTTTTCGGAAGTTCACCCCTAAGCCCGCATAGTCTCTCACATTGCACAAATAAGGAGGCAGTATTTCGTGTAACAAACCTTCGATATATGAACACCAAGATTGCGGTGGACACCAGAGCATTCAATGCAAATGAGAATTCCAAGGTTTAAGGAAGCCCAGTCCGGTCCTGGAGCACCACAATCAGCACATTTGTCATTACCGGCCACCTTTCTCAATAGGTCCATAGGTTTTTCGACTCTCATACTATGTCGTTGCTGCAAGAAACTGGAAGAAACGTTTGATGAACCATCTTCTGTGACGGATGGATCAGTAGTAGAATTATCAGAGGACGCACTATCTGTCAAACTGGACGGACCCCTTTGATCGAGCATTGTTGAAAGACGCTGAAATCACAATGACTGTGTTTAACAAACCGCCATGTTTCTATTGTGGAGAATAAGATGATAAAATAGTTTTATATAATGATATACCCCTTCAATAGCCTGTGAGGTAAGCAACGAAGAGATTACTCCCCGTATTTTGTCAATCCAGTCCATTTGATCTGCTGTATTCTCAGCCTGCATCTCCCAAAAAGTATCAATCGCTTTAGCCTTCCGTTATGAGGCCTTCAATATTTGAGAAAAATTTGGAAGAAAATAAAAAGAGATCAAACTTATAAAGGCCTCCTCCACAGGCCCTGTCAATCACAAGACAATGCTTGCTGCCAAGATGGTGGACTAGTCATGTTTCATTTTTGTAAGGGAAGCTGTAGATGTAAAAAAATTGACAATACCTGCAAAGTATAAGTCTTCACTGGTGATATGATCCGGAAGCAAAATCTCATATCTGACTGATCTGCATCAGGCTTTATAGTGGATGTTAATAAGTTGACAGTATGACGAGCCACGGACTTGTCTTCGTTACTTCCAACAGTATGGTAATGGGAAGAAAGCCATCTACCAAGAACTCCTGACCCAGGCTCAGAACTATTTGTGGGATTTGCAAGTTTACTGGTAGCTATCTGAATACAATGAAAAGCCAATTAGTTGAGTCTTGAGTACTAGTCTACGAAGTATGAACCCGACGGACAAAGGTTTACTTTGACTTACAGCTGCCTTGCTTCGTGGCTTGCGATAATAGTACAACATCCCACGACTATCAAGAACAAAAAACCTTATTTTCCAATCACCTCTTAAATTCGAAGAACGCTTGAAAAGGTACCCTTGTCGGATGATTTGGACCTGGAATGAGCTACGTAAATACACTAACTATAGCAATAAGAAGTTTCCAAAGGCTAAATCACACAGCAGCAGTTACGAAGAAATGTATGCACTTGAGTGGGCACACCTTCCCATCTGCAGAAGTCTGCATAACTTCTTCTATGCTTTTATCAGAGTTTTTGGCAGAAAGTTGTGAACGATCCTCTCCAGGTAAATTATGGGATTTATTAACAGATTGTCTACTTTGTTGATCCATTTGCCTTTTGTACTGTTTCATCTTTTCACTAAGGGATGTGAGCTCACTGTTAGAACTTTCTTTCGATTGCTCTGCATAAGTCAAAACCTGCACGGAAATATATTATGAGCCTCACAATACAGAAGGTGCATGTATCATATCAGAACCATTGTCGGCTGAAGTTGATGTATCATAAGACTCAATTGGGTACACCAAAGTGTAGCAACAAGATCAAACAGAATGTTAGTTCTCCATCATATCCCACATAACAACGACAACAACTATGACCTACGGGGAGGTGAAAAGGAAAGACATAGAGTGAAGGCATAAACAGAAAAATTCAAGAACACCTAATGGAAGAGAACTAAGATAAGATAAAAAAGGGAAGAGATATTAATCCATCATGAATGTCAACTTGGAGCCTGTGGGGAAAAATATGAAGGGACATTTGACGTCGGTCAATTGAGGATTACCGAGGTTACTAATTTACTATGTCTAAAATACGAAGACTTGAAAACGATACTGCATCAACTTAGTTATACATACCCCCAATACCTATTCTCATATCATAATGCCACCTGATTGGCAAATGCATATTTTGATAGGCCCCATAAAATAAGAAACATGCAAAGTATATTTTATTTCTCAGTAATTCTACGGTGAGACCGCCTCACATTAGAATTTGCATTTATTTCTGAGTCTAGTTGTCTAGTTCTATATACGATGCTCACTAAAAATGACAGTATGACACAGATACTGTAATTGTGCTTAAATTTAAGCGTTAGGCTCCTTCAAGAATCCTTATAGGCAGACATTTAATAAGAAAATTTTGGTCTTTAGAACCTCCATGAGTCATCATATGAAACTCCTTTTCACATTTAACACAACTACTCAGCTTATTCCTGTCGCATTCTACACGCACTATTCGAGTCAAGTTTGGAAGGTTTGAACTGTGCTTCTACTAACAGCGGCATAAATCTTAACAAGCATAATCAAAACACACAAATCTAAATAGAACCATAAGAAACTAACTGGCAAACCTGCTTTATATACGGCTCCATTTGATGTAGCAGTTCGTACCCCTGGATGCCCAATAGTACAACTGTCATTGCAATGCATATAATGATCACAGCAAATAAGTTAGACAAATGATCAATGTGTTACAAACCTGTTTAAAATAATGTAGGTGCGCATCCATTGCACGACTAACAGCTTCAAGGAACTCATAACGCTTTTTGGCCTCCACATTTGACAGAGCAGTGACCTGGAAAATAAGAATTGTACCACGATAAAACAGCTGCTGAATGTGTGTAGTCAGTAAATTAAAAATTGGGGGACAAATCTATTCTTGGAGAATCATAGAAGGAAGGATACCAAATTGAAACGCGCTTGGTCATACAATGATCTCGTAGAATGCAATTCCTGAAATGTCTCTCTACCAAATTAGATAATCCTTGACAACAATTAGGAGATCCTGTATCGGCTCTATGCGTCTGTAAGACTGTAACCTTGGTACAGAGATAAGAAGGTCGCATACCTCTTCAATGATGTTTACTGTATCCTTCCTGGCATTTTTCTTTAGTGATAGAAACCTCTCGCGTGCCTGCAGGACCGCATGAAAGCTAAGATCAGTATCAAATGTATAGGGGGGAGGATTTGCATTTACGTTATTTTGCAAGTGAACTCTTTAGGTTTTCAAATTCCAAAGAAGCCAAAGATATGCTATTTGTGGCTGATAGTGACGCAGTTTTCATAAAAGGACACAGGAAACCAAAGCCTCAGCAATGATCAATGTTGCCTGACTTTCTTTTTTCTTCATGACCCTTAGCAACATGAATAAAATTTTCCTTCAGACAGGTGAATTTTGGTTAAATTTCACAAGAAAAATTGCTGGTGCAATAAATCAAAATTCTTTCTGGCACATATCAAGAAACAGAATATGTTTTCTAACAACTGAATATTGCATTCTAACTCATTTGAAGTTTTCAACTGAAAACAATACCAGAAAGTATTATTTTGAGACTATTACAACAAATTTTACCACACAATCGTTACAGAAAACAAAAGGCAAAGCATCTGCATAGAATACACAAGATATTCCCCAAACGCGACGAACAAATTTGTGAATGTTATTCTAAGAAACTCACCTGATCATACATAACGGCAGCCTTGTCAAAGCGCTTTCGAGCTTCCTACAAAAAAACAACATTTACTTAAAACAAGCAAGAATATTCTAATTTGTAGCCAGATCAGATGACATATTATAAGAAAGATACTGACAGGTTTTAGAGAACCCCATATCACAAGAACTTTGTTTCAAAGGCTTTTACCAGAGACGACAGACAAAAAGAGGTCTTGACTGCCTTTTTGAGTGTATTAAACATTTTGAAAGATTTTGTTATTTCTTGTGATATTCAGTTCTGAAGAATGATTTATAGCTGAAGAGCACCAAGCTTGAAGGAAGATTATTATTGTGCCAGACTCCAGAGCACAGAAAAAATGCACTGTATCAGGACTCAAGAGAATGTTAGCTCTTCGAAGGACATCCTAAAAGGTCGATTTGATTGACTGATATTGCCACTGAAGAAGTTCAAATTATTCTACCTAGCGTCACCATATAATAATAATGCAATGCAAGGGTAAAGGTGTTAGAAAGGACTGCCACGTCATCAAGCAAATAACGCGAAGCCTGCGCCATCTGGTGAAGAGTTAAAAGACGGGTTTTTTTTTTTAACATTTTTTGGTGTTAAGACAGGAAGACAGCTAACCTCAAAAATAAAGACAGAAAGATAGCTGAGAGGGCAGATATGGTAAATACCATTAAGTACCTTGACATCATGTAGGTCGACATTGACAAACTGCAGCAGCTTAACATTCAATAGATTTTCCACCTAATATAGCCAATAAACAAAAAAACAAATATCAGAGAGACTGCAATCAACAGAATGCCATAGCATTAGATCAACATCTAAACTTTGACAACAATGCATTAGTCTCCAAAGAATAGTGACTTTCCCACATTAACAGGGCTATGTCCATCTACATACAGCTTCCCTAACTTATCTTTTGTATATTCGTATTAGTTCCGACATATTAAGGTTTTGGCAGACGGCAGCATGCAAAGCTAAACATCTTCAAGACTTTAATCTAAATGCTTTTGGAAAATAAAAATAGAGCAGTAATAGCAGTTCCAGTACCTGAGACCGCAGAACTTCCTTGTATGTGCCGATCTCTCTCAAAGCAATCGTAAACTTTGTCATGACAGGGCCTGCAATTGTTTAATTAGGTTGGAATATGTAAAAGTCTAACATCTCAGTTTAGTAGAAATTGTCACTTATGTAAAGATTGTAAACATAGTCTATCATTTTATTCCACGCACAGCATTGATTTATCATTCCTAAAAATCTTTCAAGCACAAGAAACGTCAACTGGGGGAAGCATTCCAATTACAAAGGTAGGAAAATCGGAGATGAGTTACCTCCAAAAGAAACACCTAAAGGATCATTATTCCCTCCTCCAAATGTTTCAAGAGCACTTGTAAAAGCAATGTCTCCATCATAACCCTCTCCAAGCCCTTCCCTGAGTTAGAAGGATAGCAAACATTGTATCAAGAGCAGGTAAACAGAAACTAATGCAACAATACAGAAAATCGATGACAAAAAAAGAATAACTATATACATTCAATGGTTGTCAAAGCTCATTTTCGTAATATCATATCACAAGGCTGGAAGAGATTCTTAATTCAAAAGACCAGAAATTGACAGAGATAGCACTCGCTTACTGCAATAGTCAATCCGTAAGAACTAATTAGTTCTTCCCAATATAAAGTAGTTACACAACAGCGCACCTTGCAGAAATAAATGTTTCTAGTCCAATATCACAATATATAGTTTCGAACATAGTCCAACATTCCCAAAAATTATTGGCTAAGCCTCATGAAGTACTTGGAGGAAATCCAGAAGATGCTGCAGATCATGGCATTGAGCAATAGGGGCTCCTTATTGTAAACAAACCTCCTACTAGCATTTAAGAACATCCCCATCACTCCCGAGTTAGATGACCGCTCTCGCGATGTTTTCTTCTAGAATCAATTTGTTCATGTTTTATTAATTCTTTTGAGGGTTGACCCCTATTGCTGATATTACAAAACTTAAAAACGTTCGTTCATTTAAAGAGCTCTGTGTACAGACAACTTACACATAATACTGTGAATTCCAAGTTTCTTTTGGAACCAGACTGACCGGATATGGCAGATGAAAACCAAGTAGCTTTTAGTATGACCGAGTTTAAAGAAACTGGATACACTACGAGACTAGGTTCCCCTTGTCGTTGAGACAATTTCCCACACTACAACAGGGTAATTTGGTAGAAAGACACAAGTTTAAACCAATAGACTTACGTGTACTTGTGACATCCCTTGTAGAACTTTAAACTTCTATCCTTCAGCAATTCAGAACTTTCTTCCAAGCATTGCAGCTGCTCCACCAAGTCAAAACACCAAATTCAGTAGCTTGTTCAGCAACAAGATACAAAGCTCAAAACACAACAAACAAACTACAAGCTATAACAGACATCACAAGAGGACGAGTCACGGAAACAACAAAAGAAGAGAATTAGCAAGGATATGGTAATGCAGGGAGTTCATTCAAATTTGTTGTTCCAACACTCCTCTGCCCCCAAGGAATCTGAGATGGAACGACACTGGTATACAACATTCAGCAGACACTCGCAGATGTACGAAGCTTACAATGCTACATTATTTACATAAACTGCTAATGTCAAATCCCCTGATCAGGTGTCAGACCCACTTTGACAAGTGCCTCGAGTAACAACGGATCATATACTTATCACCAGAGCGCAGTATTAAAGTAAACCAACTAAAGCCTCTACTTTAGGCCCCAAAGTTCCATTAATCGATGCTAGAAGGCCTGCATTCTTCGGTTTTGGTTTTTGCCTCTACATATATCCATATCTACCAATCAACCAAACCATTCTGCCACACCCCCCCCCAAAAAAAAAAGGGACATTGTGTCACACTCGAGAGCTAGAGTTAAGAAATGATACAATTGACATTAATTCACAAATTGGGTGCTTCATCTTGCAGCATTTGATCAACATTATGAACATCAATACCCCAAAAAGCGAAAATGTTTACGTGACAACTACAACTACATAAAAAAAGCTGAAAAATTGCTTCACCAAAATACAATCAAAATGAAATGGAATAAGAATTAAATACATCAGCTAATACGGAGTAATTTTCATGATCATCAGAATTCCGAAGTACGACCAAGAATCCCCCACCATTCCTTTTTTTTTTTGTTTACAAATCGACATTTACATCGCAAAGGGGGACAAACAAGAATCAACTAGCTTAACCGGTAAAGTTATAAATCGCGTACCAAGTGGTGGGAAACCAAGGAAACACAAACAACAAATGCAAGAAACAAAAACAAAACAAAAAAAAACCTGAGTCCTGAACATGGGAGAATCATCAAGCTTTAAGAAGTTCATCTTTGAACCACTTGTCATCCGTTTCTGCAACAACAACAACAACAAAAAAAAAAACCCATCAAAAATTATTCTCAAAAATTCCCAAATTAAATTCAACCCAAAGAAATAACAATTCATATAATAAATTAATAATATAAATAAAATGTGTACCCAATGAGGAGGTCTATAACACAACATGCAAATCTATTTTCCAAGATTTCTTCTTTCTTAAAAACACAGAATTTGTGATTATAATTATAATCAAATTCAGATAAACAGAATTAATGAATGCATGTATGAATGATCATAGGAAACAGGGAATTTCCATAGGTAGAAATAGAATGAGCGAAAGAGATTAAAATTTGCTAAAAAAGAAAAAAAATGTCAAAATGATGGGATTTATAGTGTGCAAAAAATTATGTAAATGTAGCACGTTGATTAAGTGGACGGTTTCTGGTTCTTCATCGGGTCAGACCTTTAGAATCACATTTTTTTTGGGTTGATTATTTTGATGGGTATTGAGTCAATTCAATTAACAACATTGATTATAACTCGCAAATTAACTATACCAAAGCCGGCTGAAAATAATTAGCGTTATTATACTTGTAAGTCAATCATCATAGCAATAATAAAGACATTCAAAAACGATGTGGTGACCGCCTAACATGAACCGTCATATAAAATTATCGTTCGATGAACGATTGTTGATAAATAAAGTAATCTATTTTAGAGGGGAAAAAGATTTTAGTATGAGTGATGAATTGATGATCGAATCAGATGGTGAATGACATGAGAAAACATGAGAGTGGGGGACATGTCTGTTGTTTTGGTGATGTCATCAATTCGTGATAACGACGTAGAAGGAATAATTTGAGTCATTTTTGATGAGAAATCCCAAGTATGAGGATATTGTGGGTCCTGCGTTATTAAGTTTTGATGCGTATCCGTCAAGTCGGATCATTATGATTTTGGTCCGCTTCATGAATTTTGTTGTGACAGAGAGACTGGTGTCCGTCCGCCCATCCGGTGATGTAAAGACGGAAAATCTATCATACATTCGAGTGTATTGGTGAAGTGATAGCTCGATGTAAGGTCTGGACTCGAGTCAGGTGAGCTTGTTTCTGTGGTGGCGAAACCGTAACTAAAGGCCAATGTGGCTTAAATCATGCGTGCTTTTGACGTTATGAACATATAATTGCCATTTGAGGCTCTGTATGATATACTCATATACCCCATATTCGTGATTGTTCTCGTAGACTTAGAAGTAGTAGGTGGATCTCTACAAGCTTACGAGTTACGAGCATACGAATCACTGTTCTAATGTTCTTCCACAGCAAGCGCATCAGACATCCGAAATAAGAAAGTAACCTTCGAGGCTGCCTGTACAGAAATGTTGCATTTGTGAACGAAATAGTGAGCAGGGATTTACTCCTTGCATCTTCCGAACAAACGACTTCTTATCACGGACATGTAAGCAGGTCGGAGCCACCAACACCAGGACGTAACCAACACTTCACCAATATCCCTAGCAGAAAAACGTTGTATAAGACTTCAGTGAAAAAACAAGTCATGAATCGCTACAACCTCCTCTTTTTGCCCAGAACTTGAAAACTAAGCAACAGACCAGGTAAGCGTTATGTTTGATTTGATTAGTCGTGCCTTTGATTCAACTACCGAGAGTTCAAGACCAAGTGATGAAAAGATGAGTATCAAATTTTGGAGAAACAAAATTTTGTTCTCGGGTAGAAACAAATTTTTCAACTATATCATGCACTGTACTTACAGTACAAGTTTGTGAGCTTAAACAGACAACGCCTTTCTAGTTGCTAGGACTAGAAGCCTAAGGTTACAAAACTGACCAAGAAAATGACACATTGTCGGAAAATTCCCAGTGCACAAGGGAACTGTAAGTATAAATATCGTCATGAAACAGGACAAAAGGGTAACACGGGATCTTTAACAACTCCCTAAGTAACTTACCACAACCGACCAAAACCAAAAAGACTCCTTGCCTTCTTCATTCTGTTATCAAGCGAAGGGAAATCAATCATGTTGTATGCAAGATCCATAACTATCGGGTTCCTCGGAATTGCCTGGAAAGCTGGAGGGAAACCATCAATGCGGGGTGGTACTTTTGTGTTGGATTCACTAATTGCTGGTTCATAGACATCAAGCTTTTCCGCAAGGAATTTATCCTGTTTCACAACAATAAGATAAGTAGAGATTAGATCAAAAGAAAATTATTAAGTACAGATTACAGAATTACGCATGCCATGATGCCATATAGAGTAACATATGCTTATGAAAGAACATGTACCCAGTTCTTAATTTCATTTTGTGTGTGGGGTGATGGTAACTTGTTTTGGTAGATACAGAGGAATGGCTTTCCCCCTAGGTTAAATTCGACAAGGTAACAACCTCCCCCCCCCCCCCTCCCGGGCAAACTCTAGGCTGTGAGTTGCACACAGGTTCCATAAATGTAATTATTGAAATTACATGTGTGTTCCTTAGCAAAGGAAAAACAGACCTTTTTATCAGCTGCAGTCAGAGACATATTCGACATCTTTTTCGAAAGATTCTCTGGGACCTTCTGCTCTTCGATGATTCCTGAAGCATGTTCTATACAAATGTTTGATCTGCACTCACGATGAAACGCCCTCAACTCCTCCAACATCCCCTGTGAAAATCAAAGAAAAATTATACATACTCCGAGCTAGCCAGAAAGAAACACCAACACTAACACATTCATATCTCTATTCCGTACATTAACTTTTTGAGGTTATTAGTAGCTGCAACCGCAGAAAGTTTTGAACATGTACTATTATAGCTGGCAAATGAACTTCACATCTCTTCAATTTGTCATAAAATATTGGACACGGAAAATCGGGGGGCCCCGGGCCAAAGTCCACCAGCACTCTTTTCTTTCTTATAGGGTGTTTTAGTGAGACAACTAGATAGACCAAAGCATTCAAATACAGAAGTGGCTAAACATGAAAATATGAAAGACATTACTGGTTATAACTAAACAATACTGACCGGTTCAACTTTCACCATGGCCTTTAACTTTTGCAACACATCCTCAGCTAGAGAAAGAGCGCGAGTGTACAATGCATAAGCTTCAGCTCTCTTTCCTGCGAGGCTATAAGATTTTGCCAAGTAAAAGCACCTGCAAACAAATAGAAGAGAAATTGTAAGAATCCTCAGATGTTACGATAAGAAGATCATGAATGTCACGAATAATAAAAAGGGCAGCCCGGTGCACATTGGCGTCCCCGCTAAGCGAGGATCCGGGAACCGCTAAATTGCTATTAACATAGGTTGGTAAAAAAATTGACAACACTCACAGTAAAGTACAGCTCCTCGATTGCAATTATGATGCTCCACTAGATTAATAATTCATCAAAATTCAAAACGAATTCACAAAAAGCAAATGCAAAGTAACAACAGCTTTCAAATGAGATGCAGATTCAGATAATCATTTACCAACAGTTAAGCGTATGAATATCAAATCACACACGGCAAAATGAAAAAACAGAGTATAATCGCTTCAAAGCATATGATTATAAGATCACCTCTCTGCCCGGAAAACTGAGCTTTTGAGCATGCACTCCTCAGCAAATACAACCTCTTCTTGTTTCCTATCCCTCCCAGAAGTAACTAAATCAGACAGATCAGCTACATTCTGCAATGGTTAACAAAGCTTAAGATATATGCTTGAACAAATTGAACCATCAATTGCCATTTCCCATTCAAGAGAGAATTTTGAACATCCGGAACTAGACCATTCTGAATGCTTACTTGCAGTAATAGATCATACAAGCGAACAAGTTCCTCAGGTTTGGTGACTTTTTCATTTCTGTCATCACGAGTTCTGGTGAGCTTGCTCTTTGCAATGCAGACTAACAGTTGGTTCCGCTCAATAGTACGCTGTCCAAGGACAGCACTTACAGCTTTGTCCAGCCCATTCAAGTCGTCTTTCACATTTTCAGCGCTGCCTGCAGTGACCTACATATAAAATAGAAAGAAAAAAAACTTCAGAACACAGACTTTATGATGTGAAAGATCTCCTTCTCTTATTCTGAAGGTATATATACCTTATAACTGAGCCAACCAGAATACACATCGGCCTGAGCTTGGGGGGATCTTCCCATTTGGACCCCCAAGGTTTTGGTACATTCCACCCTAGTGCCTAGGATTAATCGATCCAATTTGGTTGCTTGAAAACTTAAAAGTGCCAATTTTAGTGGGCCTTAAGTGTAATGCAATCAAGATTTCATCCAAAAATTCAGACTTTTCTTGTGCAGTATAACTCTGAAAGGATTTTCACGAAGAACGATTTTTGTAACTATATTTGTGTATTTTTTATTTGCCTATTGCACTCACCCTAAAATCATTACCAATGTACACCAAGGTGGAAATTACTCACTTCCTTGATAGTTTATAATTAAGGGCACTAAACTGGAAATCCCTCGGTAACAAATCAAATCAATGAAACAAACTATAATAACAAAAAGAGTGCACACCAGGTCATTGCGTATGGAACCCCTAGCATCGTGATAAGCAGCAAAAATTTTGTCGTAGATAGCGAGTCTCTTATCAGCAGATAGTGACTCTCCAGTTGGGCCGTTGAGATCCTTCTCCAAATCTTGAGCTGATCACATGTAAACAAAAAGACATAAACTCTTCAGTAGCTTGTTACGATACTAAACTCTAATCACAAAATGGTTAGCCATGTGACAAACCATGGCTTGAAACTATTAACAAATAATAGTGTAGCATAAATAAACTATGACCAAACTCTACTGCTAGGCTTTGAAACAAGTATTAAACTACTCCTCTCATTTTAAAGATTCACGTCATCAACTCATAGCAAACTTTTTATCCCCGGATGAAAAAAAAAAAATCAAAATCCATTTCAAAAAATAACAGAAGTACAGAACTATAATGAGGCCACTGGTGGCTTGTGGCGGTCAGCATATTGTATTAACAGCAATAGACGAACATCAAAGATTCCTCTGTTTCTCTATAAGCCCTCCCTTAGAAAGGGCAAAATATTGGTAGCTAAACCAAATTTAGTAAGGATAAAACAATCGGCATCGTAATTAGGTGAATATTTAAAGTACTGTCACACATTTTCCATCAAAATGCCTTTCTTCAAAGAAAGAGAATGTATCCTTTAATTTGCTCCACTCCCCTTCCCTCAGGATGTTACCTCTTTAGGTTCAAACAACAGAAATTTGGTGGATTAAAATAATTACAGGCATACAAAAATTGTAGAAGATGGTCTGGCAGCATTTAAGATTCTGGGGTAAGGTTATAAACATAATATGGAATTACAAAGTTATAATTTCACCCATTTAGACCTGGCCAACAAAGTAGGAGCCACAATTTTGAAGTTTTTTACTAAAATATATATAAGATCAGCCTATAATAGATTTTTGGAATTGGCCAAAGCAAAGGTGGTGAGCTCTGCAGAAAACTACAGGTCATGCAGTACTTGAGAGGGCCATGACTCAGCTGAATAAGGTGTCTTTGAACCCAAAACTAAGGGAAAATCATTACCTTTGAGGATGGCAACTCTTGTCTTAGGATTTGAAATGGGAAATCTCTGACCAAGCCAATTAAATTCTGTCATGGAAGCAGCCTGCTGAGTTCTAGCCTCTGTCATGACCGCCTACATAAAAGATATTACACATTAACACTTAGTGGGATAACCAGAATATGATCTGTACACAGATCTTTGAACTCTGCTCAACAAGCTTTGGAAATTTCTTAGACAAGATTCAAATTTTCAGAGCTTTTTTGTCATGGCTCCACATTCAAAAAAAAGGAGCTTCACAGGATTCTCCATCAACCAACCAGTCAGTGATGTTGAAAACATAAGAAACCAAATATACCTCCAATTTGGCTTTGAAAAGATCGAGGGCTGGTCCTTCCATTTCACCAATCTGCAGAAGTTCTGAAGCCTCCAAATTTGACTGGCCAATTTTGTGTAAGCAGTACCTAATACTCGGTTCTAGCTCCTCCACACGTTCACGGCAAACAAGCTGATTCTCAAGGTCTCCATACTTTCCAAGTTCTTCATAGACAGCCCTGTCGAGCAGACATTGTTCCAGTTATCATATAGTCTCTTCAGAATTTATGAACTACCAAAATCCAAATCATCTACCACATTCCTCAGTCAGAGGAGACCGTCAATCCCAATGAACAATGATCTCAAATTGTAGCAGCATCACACATGATACAAAGAATACTCAAAAACAGATATCTGAAGCTGCATAAGGCTAAGGATATTCAGATGAACCTGGCACTCTTAAAGTTCCTTAGTGCGGTGTCCCAGTTCTGATCTTGCTCAAACAACAAGTTCCCTTTCATATACGATGCATAGGCCTGTTCATTTTTGCACAAAATCAGTTGTCCAGTTCCTTTTCGGAAATGATAGAAACTTCAAGACTGTATAGGTAGTACAATAAATTTCGCAGTAGTGACAATACATCCAATTACATAAAACACAGAGGGTAAACAATACTGCAGCTGGACAGGCGGGGCTGTTTCACCTTAATTGTATTCAAAATACATACAAAGATTACATTAAATCAACCCAGAGACCAGAAAGCAAGCATCAACGAGACATTTCATCCAGCTGAAAGTTACATAACATAAGAAGATCCCCATAGTTAGCTACAGTGTCTAAAAATCTAAGATTTAGACACGACGATAAGGATCAAAACGCAGTTCACCATTCATGCATGCAAAATTTCCCATGACAGACTGCATAGCTTGAACAGTGACTTCTGAAGTACAATTCGGAAATCCGAAAAAAAGGGTGCTTTACAAAAAAAAAAAAAGGTAAGGGAATAGTTGCATAAGGTTTGCATAGGATTAAAAATTTCAATATAATATTTTCCATAACAAACCGCATATTACAGCTTGAAAAGTGAAACTTAGAAGAACAAAATGAGATACAAAGGGTGTTTTGGAAAATACAAATGGGATGGAGGAAGATTTCAAGAAAAAGTAGAGCAGCGGGACAACAAAGACCCCTCCAAAGAAATCACTGGGATATCATAAAACGGTAGGCACGGTGTTACCCATCAAATGGCAAATGCAGTCCAACGCACCCCCAGCAACATTTCCCATACTGCAGAATCACCAAGACGCAAGGTATTCAACTCTCCAGTGCTGATTTAACAGCCACAGCACTCGAAATAATTCTACCACTCCTATCTAACAAAAAGGAGCCAAAGAATAGCTAGGCAAGCTGATTCCCACAGAAGCTTTCTCCCCTATTGGTTCTAAATGCAACACACATCGTAGATATATGCAATTTAGAAGAAGGTAAACAAACCCACAAGAGCGCCAAAGAATCTCACAAAATCGAGTTCACAACAAGTGGCCACGCCCACACATAGCAAGGGAGCACAGACTCTGATAAGAGGTTTTAACTATTAAACTCATGGTTTTCCACATACACACAAATGACAAGAAAATGGGATAGAAGTAAGATTTGACGCTGATTATAAAAGGATAAGATATATTATTAAAGACATTAAATAGGAAGGAAAAGAGACTTTTCCACTTAAGTTTTGAGTTAAAGTGAAGCAGAAATTGAAGTTATCATAAAGAAGACTCAGACCTCGGCTTCCAAAGATGTCCGGGAATCACCCCTGA
This sequence comes from Spergularia azorica, assembly GCA_038382645.1. NCBI lineage: Eukaryota > Viridiplantae > Streptophyta > Magnoliopsida > Caryophyllales > Caryophyllaceae > Spergularia > Spergularia azorica. The sequence goes on from JBBYHQ010278830.1 coordinate 15,631, forward strand.
TTGCACAAAGCTGTGCGAAAAGAGAAGCCCATTTGACAGCCTTTCTTAACCTACCAATCAGGTAGATACGCTGCTGTCTATTTGGACCATCTGGTAGCTGTCTTTTCTCCATCGCATGGCTCCATGCTCTTTCAGCTGTATACAGAAGAATATGGAGAAACCTATTGGCATGTAAGATACTCCATTAGAATTGCACAATACGCGGAGCAAATAATGCAATGACATCAGAGAAATAGCCGAGAGACACACATGAATTTAAGCATCCACTATTTCACTGCACAGTATGTTGTTAAACCATTAGAAATACACACCTTACATCAGTGATGGTGCTCTCCGTAATAACTTTACGACTATATTTGCCACGACCATGAGTGAACTTCAGGGACTTGTAAAGTCTTCGCAGACGAGCTGTACAATACCGCCTATCATTCAATGTATTAATTGATCACTGAAGTAGCTTTGAAAAGGTCATCGTTGAAAGTTTTAAAAATGTCAATGAACTTAGATTAAAAAAAAAACATAAATGTACAAGGTTAAAAGAGCAAGATCCTATCTGATTTATCAGCAGGAGTAGGAGAAACAAATAGAAATGATTATCAACACATTAACCTTCATCAATTCCCGTGCAATAAATTATGCGAGCTCACCAGAGCATAAACATGTGATCCAAAGAGTTCCCAAGGAAACAGCACTTTCTTTCTTACAACTTTATATGCATTAAACTAGCTCCAAAACAATGAACTAAGCTCAATAGACAAGAAGCAACAAGTCATAAGTCTCTACCAAGCAAACTACCCATTAAGGCACTGGGGTAATGATGTTGTTGTTGTAAACTACCCGTTAAGGAATGGAATGGACAAATCACAACATGTAGATATTTTCAGAATACAAGTGAGCCATGAATCTGCTGCTCTGTCGCTGTAGTCCTCTGTCAAATGATTGGGCACAGCGTGGACATAATCCTCATCAAACTAATCTTAAAGAAAAGGGCACAAGCACGTAAGATATATCCCCAAGTTTCTAGGGTTTCAAGGCAGAACCAAGTGCTAGTTGCCTAGGCAAGCCTTTGCGACAGTAGGCAATATATGTGAAAGAAGGACTGGCTTCAAACTATCTCCAACCCTAGAAAGACTAAAATCATTCGAATGTGTCATTCCTCTTGCTTCTAAATATGTTATCCAAACAACGAGGATTTGAACCTCCCTCGCCATCCCCTGCCCACCATTTCATCTAATATAAGAGTACTTCCCTTCTCCATTTCCCTCCCCTCCCCACTCCGGTCACCCTCATTTTCCCTCCCTCCCCCTCCTACTTCGTTATGCAAACATACTGTTAGAGCAATCCAGAGTTCACCCTCCTCAAAAAATGCCCATTATCTCGCGTGCACTAATAATCACAAGCTCGCCATTCCTTGGACAACAATACCATAACCAAGTCTTGCTCATTACAGCTTTCGATCCCCACCAAGAAACATGTCCATTTCCAACATGCACTAATAGATAATTAGATACAGCCCGACCATTATTTAAAGAACACCACCATTCATAACAAAGCCATGCAAAACAACAGCTTTCAATATCCACCATCCATCGTCCAATAAATTTCCCGTGTTCTACTTTTATACGAAATCCCGTTTGTTGTTTTCTTTTCTACATAGGAACCACTCTTTTGCACATCGAAACTACCATACACTACTAAACAAAGGGCTCAACTTTACACACACGAGAACATCACCATGACCGAAACCGCGCAAAAAATCACTTTCAATTCACCCACAAACGAAAAAAGCCCATTACCCCGCACGCACTAATACCCAAATTACTCAAAATTCACAACCTCAGAATTATCCTACAACAATACCATAACCTCGATTTCTCGAAACGCAATTCTAGTTCTCTACACGCTATCAATTCTACCAAAATTTACTACAACAATTTCCAACTTCCAACGTATACAGCAATTAATCTACATTATATCGAAAGCGTACCGGTATCGGGTGTAGTCACCATGACGCAACCCATGCTGCATTTGCGCAGATTTCAACAGTTGCAAAACTGACCCACAAACAAAAAAACCCAAATTTAAAATCACATCAAAAATCAATTGGGAAAAAACAAATTAAAAAAAAAAACGCAAAATTGATAAATCGAAACGAAAATAAACTACCATTGATGGAGAATTTAGGTTGATCGGAAGCGGCGGGCAATTGGATATCGATGTCCATGACAGAAGCGACGTCGTTTTGTTTGCCCATTTCTTCAAATTGATCAGATCAACAATAGATGAATTTAAAATAAAAATAAAAATAAAAAAGAGGGTAATTAGATTAGGTGATTAGAATTCCATTGAGTAAAAACCCTAAATTTTCAGACGCCAGTGAAATTGAGGGGAGAAGTAAAAGAGAGTTGATCGTTAGAAAAGGGAATTAGGGATTTGTAGAGAGAGAGGGAGAGTACCTGGTTTTAGAGTGTCGGAAGCGTAATGGGGAATTTACTGATTGGGAGCGAGACTTTACTGAGGTTTTTGTAGTGTTTATTTGGTAGATCGTTTTGCGTTTTGTTTTACTTTCTCCGAATGTTACCCAAAGACTAAAATCGAGTTACCGATTCGGCGTCGGAGTTCGGGTTCCGGCTGGCGTGACGATGAGGTGTGGAGGAGATTGTAGTGGAATCGGATTTCTAGATTGTTTTGATATGTTTTTTTAGTTTGTTTAATGGATTTTGTAGTTCTAATTTTAAGTTTTAACCATGTTTGTCGGTGTCTGGTCGTCGGCCACCTGGGACTTTGGGAGGCCAGTTGGCTTCCGGTACGGCGGTACACTCTCATTCCCTTCCTCTTCACTCCAACTCTCTGCGTGAGGTCGACGACTTGGCGATTCTCTTTTTCTGTTTGATGGGCAAACATTAAAAAGGGTGATTCAAAGGGGGGAGCGAGGGAGAATGTGCGCAGATGCAAGTAACGCAGACTGGTTGGCCTGGTAAAATCAAGGTTAGTTACCACTTGCCAGTGCATCAGGTCATGGGTTGGTCGTCGTTGACGCTATGACACCGATGATTGATCAAATTTTACGATGCAAATCTAAAACTTAATCATTGAACACTAATTAATTGTGATGATAGTATATCGCCAATCTAGTTATATTGCATCAATTTTTGCAAGGAGAACAACGTTTCGAACTTTCGATTGTGGAGTATTAATTAATCACGAGATAACCTGGTTATAATGAGGTATAGAAGAAGAAGAAGATTTGGGCTGTAGCCCGTGGCTTAGAGAGGATTAAGTTTTTTTTTTTTTTTTTTTTTTGTTTAAGCTAAGGGCAAAATTGCATTTTATATGGCGTATCCCCGGGGTATATGCAGCTTGTACCCAGGAACATTTTGATGACCAATTCACAAATAATTGACAAATCATCCGCTGATATTAATGAGTAAACATAAAAATGTCGAGCATTCATCGGAATGAGTAAAAAAATATTGAAAATCATTCAATAATATCGAAAATATAAGCTAATTGATTTACATATAAGTAGTCAACAATAATTGTCGTTGCTAATCAAATTGCATTCATCACTCAATATACATGACCCCGGGGGTACAGTATAATTTTCCGCAAAATTGACGATTTTATTGATTCCGTCGAGGCAAGATCAACACCCTTGTTTGTGAAGGGTAATTTTGTCATTGTATATCAACAACATATCCTATTTGTAATTGTTGAAATTCTTTATCAACATTTTCATAAGATTATATGTAATATTAAATTTTAATTTATTATTTTATTTTTAACCATAGTTGGCTTATCATAATAGTCAAATATACTAACAATCAGCACAAAATCATTTGATCATTGGAAGGTGGACTGAATTTCAAGACCTGATCTTGTAATAATCCTAAGATACAAGGAAAAATCAAGATCCACAAGATCTTGAGTCTTGGAAGATAATCTCTTTCCAAAACTAATTTATTCTCCAATATAACCTAGCCTGAAACATTATACACCTTAACTCTATAAATGTTTATATGATGCTCAACTCAAGACACACACAAAAAAAAACACACACACACACACACACACACACAAAAAAACACACACACACACACACCAATAATCTATAGTTATCAAGCACCAAACAACATTCGAAATGGCGAAAACAAGGATTATCTCTTTCATTTTGATCCTATTAGTATTGGCTCTTTTCCAAGGTTTGTCAAACGTCTATGTTTTCTTGCGCTTTATTCATCAGATTTGTCATTTACTTTTTGTTTCACTTTTTTCCCCCATTTTGTTGCTAAGCATCTTATAAGATTTACTGCCCTAGCTATCTTGTCAATAATATGGAGGTAAGAATGATGTGCATTTAATTACGCATCCAATAACCAAGGTTTATTCGCCTCCACCTTCGACTTAATGCATGTCCTAAAAAAATTCTCTATAATGCATTTATTTATTGCCAAATGTTAAATAAATCTGCGATTCTATTCTATCTCAAATGTTGTAGATTTTCAGTATGTGTTTACATGTTTTCAGATATAATTACTACAACAATTACAAAATTCTTGTGGCTGAATTACTTTTTTCAACTTAAGCCAATCAAGATCATTGAGTATATGTACTCGAAATCATCGTTTACGGGAGTTCCAATAAATCATTAAGCATAATGTCTAACCGTACCATTGAGTGTATAACAGAAATTGTTGACCTTCATGAACTTCAAACCCTATTTTGGGTGAAAATATACAATACTAACATTCAACTTTAGGCACCCCTTATTTCGTCCTCGTATCTTGTTTTATGTGCTATTAAGCTTTAATTTGGTTGGTTTGTCTAATATGGATTATTTATATACGTTTGCAGATGGAACAAAGACAAGAGTTGAAGCAAATAGATTCACTTGTGGCTCAAATAGAGTCTCTGCATGTAATGATGTATCTTGCGCCCAAAGATGCCAAGCTGATCTTGGTCAGCCGGCCAAGGGTGGTTATTGTCTTGCTGAACCCAAGCCATTGGGTGTTTTCTTTTGCATATGTAATTGTTGAGTAGACGATACTCCACTAGACTTTAGTGAGCTCGATTAATTAAATTTATTGATTAAACCAGCATGCATGCTAGAGACGGATTAATTATTTGATTTGTGTAATGGATGCCATTTCGAATTTCAATGGAAAAAAAAAGTTACAAACTAGATCTTACTTTTATTTCCATGTTAAGAGATACGCACGAGTGTGTCGACTAGTTGTCCTTGATAACTCACAAAACACATGTTCTTTAATACATCTAGTTTACCATTGAAAAGACTCTATGTCAACGGAACGGAAGGAGTATGTATTAAAAGCAATAATAGGAAGGTAATTAGATTAGAAGTCTATACTCCAATCCCTTTGTTGAAATGACACCCAAAATACTCCACATATGAGTGTCCCACATTGAAAAAATAGAAGAGATTTGTCTACCTTAAAAACCAAGGAGTTACTCCTTCTATCGCCAATTGGTTTTAGGATGGAACCTCCTTGGGCTTATCAAGGGGACTTTTTCTTCTCCTTACGCCCTGTGCGATTGGACTCCATTTTTCTGATTTGATTTGATTTGATCTGAACTGAATTAACTGATAAATTAACTGCAACTAGACGAATTAATAACTAAAAATAGACTACATTCATTAATTGTTATTTGGATAATTCTGATCTGATTTGATTTTATTTGAATAAAGCTGATCTGATTTGATTTTATTTGAATAAATCTGATCTGATTTGAAAACACTGTTGAATAAGTTGAATCGCACATGGCCTTAGTCTCCAAAAACCATGGTACCATAATGTTGGTCGACAGCTATCAACCATTCAAAGCAGAAGTAAACAATCTAAAAAATCGGATGAGCTATTATTATAGTTTCAAATTGATAAATATCATATCGTACGCGTCATTATCCAGTCCCAACCCTTACATCATAAGACCCTCACATGTGTCGGTATACGGGTGTAATAAAACGAGGCAATCCAAATCGGAGCTCGGGATGAACTCAAAAGTGTTATTTTGAATTCGAGCTCAGAGTAGCTCGATGAGCCTCAAATAGGAGACTCAACTCGAGCTCGGGTCGAGGTATCAATCTGTCACGATCACACCAAAGAAGCTAGTATGCGGCATCAAATCAAATCAACAAGAACTAGTTTTTGCACCCGTGTAATCACGGGACTGTGTTTGTAATTTCTTTGGCCGGGCAAATCTCAAAATGACTTTATGAATACACAACTTGCGGTCATTTTTGCTTTTTTCTCTTAATACTTTTCTAAATTCTAATATGTAAATGTCCAATATTTACGTCTAGCAAAAGAACAATGCCCAAAAGTAATTAATAATGTTGGTTCCTCGCCTAATAATTGATCCAACAACGCTATTTGCT
>JBBYHQ010279155.1:0-22020 GCA_038382645.1 Spergularia azorica
TAACTGAATTTGGCCAACTAATACCAATTCTTCCTTATTGCACTCTAGTCCCTGCTTAATTCTCTGATTGATCCTCGGCTCCCTGCCCTATATCACCATCCCAACAAATTATTGTACCCATCATCATCATCGGACCCCTCTGACTACACCACTGAAGGTGGTGAGGTCGTGGTGGTGCTGGGAGAAGATGGGGCTATCTGAGTGGGAGAAGGTGGGGTAGTCGGAGTGGGAGAATGCGAGGTCGTCGACGGTGAGGAAAAGCGGCTCGTTGGAATGGGAGAATGCGAGGTCTTTTGATGCGGTGGTTAAGGGTGGTGGGCTTGAGGAGCAACTGGAAGAAACCCAAGAGGCCAGGGTAGTGTTGCGGCCTCTCTAATACATGCACAGTGTCGACGCCGTGAGACCACCGCAAAAGCGGCCTAAAATCATTTACCAACCATGTTTTATTATGCCAAAGTTAATTTATCTGTTTAATGAGTAAACATTTTAGTTTTTTTTTTTTCGAGGTAGATATAATTGTGTAGTTGATGTACAATATATGGGTAATTTATGTGCAATATATTAATCATATTGAACTCAAACTTTTTCAGATTTATGATAAATGGCTTAATACGTGCCATTTTAGACGTTCGAAATCTCAAACTATCTTGTCCTATTTGGATAATCTTGTTAGTTGCCAAAAATTTTGAATCTCCTCCATATTGTGTTAATCACATATTCAAATCTAACTCTTTTCGTTTTATGATAAATGGCTATGAACGTGCCATCTTAAACGTTCGAAATCTCAGACTATTCTGACCTATTTGAATAATCGTGTTGGTCATGTGGACCCGCTCAATTAAACAGGTCGAAATGTCTCAACAATAAACCCGCTAACTTTGTGTTTGATTCGTGTCATGTTTACATTTGCCAGATCTAAGTACAATCGTGCCAATGAGCTATATTGGTCAACTAAGAGTCAAAGAGTAAATCGTTTTCTCGAAAATGTGAATAACATGTACTTCCGCTAACTATGTTTTTTTTTTCTTTTTAAAGCCAGTTCGCAACAGTTAGCCGCAAAAAGACCAAACCAAGCGTGCGAGTTCCTGCAATCTAAGACCGGTTGGCAACTTGCAATGCCCTAGTCCTCTCACAAATCCAATTGAGTCTTGGATATTACACCCGAGTGTTGTTCTCCATTCCATATTCATATTTGAGAATCTTAAGTCTTAACCCTCAAAGGCTCTATTTTCCTAATCCGTTGGGGAATTTGTAATTCAGAACCACCACAGCACCACCCACATTCTTCTTTGATAGTAAAAGCAAGTTTTGCTATGTTAGCGAAGGACATTAATCCGGGTGACCATAACCCCCGGGCTACCTTGTTAGGCTTAACGCATTTCGTTTATCAACGAAAAAAAAATCCATTTTCCTTATCTGTGGTCCTTGCTGAGTCCTCTATTTCAGGGCTTCAGGGGTTAACCTTAATGCTATTTGGACAAGAAAAAATGGGCTCAAAACGGTTAAACATCACACCACCAATTTCAAGGAATAACAAAGCTCGTATGTTTCCACAAAAAAAGAAAAAAAAAAGACAACCCTTGTACGCAATTCGTTTCTACCCAACACACAAAACAAAGAGCTTTACTTACTGTAGCTACTGCTTTTGAGAAGCTTGAAATAACGATTGAACTCAATACTATATCTAAACCACAATACAATGACTGATATACTGTGCACTAACTGAACAAGCGAATATAATTAACGAGAAAGGACTAGGTTTATACAAAAGGGAGCGAACAGGGCTCCTCCTGTTTATCTTTCCTTCGATTTCTACCCATACAGTCGTACATTCATTCTCCAGACAACCAATTCCTAAATCCCTACCTGTCACATTACGACATTCCCGCTACTGTAGGAACTTCTCCTCTGTTTCATTCTGCTTCCCACCAAAACTAGTGTAAAGTGAAGAGGTGAAGAGAAAATGTACAGTAATCAAAGCCTGACAATGGCAACAACCCATTTCAACAGATGACAATCAAACATGAGAACGCGACAGAGAATGATCAATGATGCTAAGATTAACTGCTTTACTAAATCCTAATTGCTCGCCTATTCTATTTCTATAAGCTAACATTGTGCCTCTAATTTTCAACATGTGGCTAACAAAGCCAACCAAAAGAAGAAAACCCTAATATGGACCTATTGATAAATTACAATATACACGGAAAAACTAGAAAGGCAAAAGGAGACTGTACAGGAAGAATGAAGAAGATGCCGCCTTCCGCTGTAGAAAGCTTGCGTATGGGGGAGGCAGATACGAACTAATAATGGACTCCTTAGAACAAAAGGAGAGATATAAATCACCTACTGTCAACTGGTCAAATTCATCGATCCCACTTCGCTTGGAACATGGCAGGTCTGTTCTTCAACCAGGTTACCATCTCCCGCTCCAAATGAGTGTTACCTAAAATAGCATCTAGCATAGGACTACCAAAAAATTTCGGAGCGCTCTTAAACGACCATATTTTATCCTTAGGCCATCGTCTTTGGGGTCTCCTTTGCTGATGAATTCAAAAATAGTCACTGAGTCAGAAAAAGTTCTATTAAGTACTCTGCACGTATCATAACTTGAAACCTATGGCCAGTGCTAGGAATGCATAAGCCCAGCCAACTAGCACACGATTGTCTGACTGTCAGTGCAGGATATAATTCCCCTTAAAGGAGGGGGGGGGGGGCGATAGTCTCATCTATTAAACATTCTGCCATTAGGTTTGATATCCAAGACAAAAATTTGAAAATAAATTATCACTATTTAATCCCCAACCCTTCTGCCTTTTCCACCTAACGAGGGATGACACCCACAGAAACAGAAAAACACACATCTTCAAGTTGGCAAACTAGTACTATGGCATAAGCAAACTCACCATTCTTGCAAGCATATGTCTAACAGTTTCTGAACCATAAACAAGCTGCTGTCGTGGTGGTTTTTGAAATCTGGCATAAAAGGAACCAGCTTCAGGTAATAACAAGCAGCCCCTACTATTTCTTGTCAGCACACGATCTGGATTAGCTTTCGTCTGGTGATGCCAATAAATAAGCTGCCCTAAACAATAGTTTTCTCCATATGTCTTACAGTACTCGGTGACTCCTGATACCTTACTCGCGCACTTGGGTCCAAGATCAAGAGGGGTAATGGAAACAGGAGACGAGGTTAAAGGCTTGTATCCCTGCACAAAAGAAAAAAGCACAATTAGCTCACAGCATAAGCCATAAAAGCAAGAAAGCTGTTCAGATTCAATAATATTACAATAAACCAACCAACCTTTATTTTAAAGAAAGACTTTGTGTAAGCATATAAGTGTAATAAATCAGCAGCGGCATCATGTCGACACTTGTACGAACTGTTAAGATTCCGGACTTCGTCCCTCAACCTAGATCGAAAAGGAAAAAAAAATTCTCAACATGAAAAGAAACATAAAGTGAAAAGGTTAAGAGGCATGAAAAGATTGATTGATTTCTACCATAACAACGATTTCCGAAGCCCTTTCTCAACATTGCCTGAACTGAATGGGTCATGCGCACAGATCTTCAATTTAAGATCCTGTATCACACGATTTTCAACATGTGAAGCCATAGATTCAAGAAGTTCGTCGACTAGAGAACCTTTGCCATTCCACAAGACGGACACCATTTCTTCAGCACTCAGCTTCTGCAATGGAGGTGGAGCTTTCTTTGGGTCTCCAAAAACACATCTTAGGACATACCGCACCTGTAAATACATTCTTGTTATGAACTTGAGTTTTATGAAGCACACAAACAAGAATGAATCCATGAAATTCATATACAAGTCAATTTGAGTCCCGACTCATAGATCATAATACATTAGATTCAATTATCAATCGAAAACCCACAGGAAAAAGTCAATGTTTCCCATCTTTGAATGCCTTGACTTAAGAACAACTCCAAAATAATATCTAACACACACCTTGTCTAGTGTGAGAGCCAAATTTTGAAGTCGCTGACCGTATACTCCTTCCGCCTGTCCAACCAGAATTAGACCCAGTAAGTAACCACAAATCTTTTACTATTTAAATGGCCTGATGATTTATTGCTATCACTGTAACATTGAGACATCATGCAATAACGAAAGTGAACCTGGAGTTCAGCATCGCTTCTCTCCATATCAACAGAAATTTCGGCATAATATTTCTTTTTCTCTTCGAAATTATGCCTCAGGATTTCATCAGGAAGCTTTGTTCGCTCAAAGTTTATGAACCGCACCTATATCCAGAAACCATAACTAAGTAAGATTTGGCAGAATCAATAGCATACACAGTTCTGGACACATGAAAAAAGACACCACATACACACAGGTTGTGCTGTTATCACAAAGACACAGAAGAGAAACTGTACCAGACGTGCTGAATATGCAACCAGCCAATCAGGCAAACCACCCAGCAAGCAGCTTCCCAAACCAGCCCTGCCCAAATCAATGTAATCTTCTTCTGAAACCCAATTCAGCTCGCATGCCTCAAGTAGCAGCTTATGTTTATCCAACAAACCGTGCCACTCCTTCAAAACCTAAGGAAACAACAGAAAAGGAAACAAGGTGATCATTCACACTCTTCTCTAAATAAAGGAAAAAGCAATGTGTGTCCCAAGAAAAGTGAACATTTAAGTCCGCCAATCTTTTGCAGAATAGTTTTTTTTTCTTTTTTGAGAAAAGAGGCCATTGTGCAGGCTGATTACGGTATCATATAGATTAAACAAAAAATTATATAATTCAATAAGATTGACGACATTCTTCAGAAACCAGTATACCTTATCATAAGCGCCTTCACCAGTCAAATTCAGATAGCTTCCACGGCAAACTTGACTGCCACACAAACAAACAGAGGCTTCATATTCTTCCTTGCTCTGGAATCATATATCAATAGAATTCATTAATAAAAGAAACTGAGCTTAGTTAATTAGCATTATTGACAAAAGAAGGAAGACAGAAAAAGGACAAGACGTCAAGAAGTCCTTGTCAAAACATTACAAGAAAACTAGGATCCACAAGAATGCACCAGCTTCCACCCATATCTAAGCTAAGAAACTACCTACCCACATCCCAAGTACAATCGAAGGCCCACCCGGTCACCCCTGATAAAAAAGCGATGATTTCACTCAAGCCAAACACATCAGATCACCACCAAAATATCACAACATCTCCACAGGTGCTCTCCATCATTGCTATTACCATATTCTAGGAATTAATCTGCAGAAACTCCAACAGAATTTTGGACTGTGCACCCACTGATATCAAATGCAGAACAACTTATGCACAAGCGATAAACAAAAGAAAGGTGAAAGAAAGGATGGGATCCAATATCTGAACTCTCCTGAATATGAAACAAACATTAAAGCAAAGAGCCTCCATTGCTGTTCATTAGTGTTAACTCTCTCTAGTGCCATGGTCCAACAGAAAGCCCGAACTTTAAGAACTTAGCAAAAAATAAGCAAAGAGATATTTACAGATAAAAGCAACAAATGTCATACACACCTCTGTTACTGAGTTATAATCAAACGTGATTTCTTCACCAAACCCAATTGGGCGCACAGAATATATTCCAATCTGATACTGACCACCTACCGCAGTAACTCTGCAATTATATCATCAAGAAAAACACAGATTAACCAAAGTCAAACATTGTGTTGTTTTGATACAAATGCATGCAATGAGATACAAGAATCAAAGAGAACATAAACTAATGGCAACAACCGACACGAAGAGAATATTTGGAGGACATCAAATAATATGAAGGTTAAAAAAAAAATCTGATTCTACTTCAGGAATTTCCACACAGAAAACACCCCAGCATTCCTAAAAACAGCTCTCCATGTCATATGCTGCTTACTAGCCTCACATACTAACATACTCCCCTCATTCATAATTATCTTCCACTCTTTAAGAACTGCGATTCACCATCAGGGAAGATGAGTGTGAAAGGGAGAGAGTATGTCCTTTCAGCCAGCGCACATTTGTCTCAACCACCCCTAGGTTAGAATGCAACGTCTTCTTTGTGATAGAAGCAAACTAACAGCACTATCAACACAAGGACGCAAGGTTGCTCTAAGAAGGTTTTGTAACAGCCCAACAAAACAGCATGCGTACTCGAACCATCCAAAGCCAGCATCTCACATCTAATGCATGCTCTGACAGCTGTATAGTCGCCCACCGTCTAGGAAATCTCTACTAGGGCTTTAGCTCACACACTTCAGAAACGTTTTTAAGGTCATGCCAACTCGGTCAAGCCACCAGTCACAATAGATGTCTTTCAGCGCACATAGGCATGTCGGTATATATGCCACGATGGTCGATCCAGCACTTAATATAATTCTTTATCACTGTCAACACACCATCCAAGGTAGCTCTGATAGTAACTTGTAACAGCCCGGTATCAGTGGCTGACTAACCACCGAATATCTTTCAGAAAGCTTTGGCTCACTTGTTTGTACGTTTAGACACTTCTAGGGAGATCAAATCATCATCCAAAAACTAATCACTAGTTGAACTCTATGCAAATACGTTTCTTCAAAATGTTAAGCACTTCTTAAATCGCAATCATGATTAGAATCACATAGGCATTATAATCCAGCTTCAATTACATAATTACGCAAAGTAAAAAAAGTTAAAAAAAAAAAAACTCTAATTGTACAGCACATTAGCCAATAAATACCTCAACCACTGTCATTAGCAATTATATACTTCAGCAATCAAGAGCGATATTATGCTTTAGGGCTCAAGGATATTTGATAAATAACAGCCACACTCAATATCCCCAACACCATCCTCGCCCTAGTTAATTGATTTATTATCTTATACAGGTATAGCACACTCGACAATTTGGTTGTGGCAAATGTTATTCCAGAGGGTGAAGTGGAGAATGCAAAACTTATTTTGGAGGTCGTGGAGCCTGAAAGCTGTGGGAGACTGGGAGAGCCATCTCCAAGGAAACATTGGCTCTTTTTCTAGGCGTCTCAGATCTTAGCTTACAGAAGCAGACAAAGCCAACTCTAACGTATTCAAGGAGAAAGAAAAAGAAATCTAGTGCTGAAAATCTGAATTCCACTATCAATTATTTTGGTGGTTGGAAGAGGGACTTCTTAGCTAGGGGATTATGACGTCATTGTGGTTTGTGGTTACTGGTTAGGGATAGACTTCTTGTCCTCCCTTATTTGTAGTGTTTTATTTTTAGTATTTCTATTAATATAAACTAAATTTGCCTATCCAAAACAAAAAAAAAGTGGTACAGTGAGGCATTTAAGAAATAGAATCAGAACATGCAAAATTAAGGGAAGAAGAAAAGAAAAGAAAGCGCAAAGTTTCATCTGACATCCCCACAACATTATTTTTATAGAGATCACACCATGAAGGTGGGTAAGGGTACGTAAAAATACACAACCTGAAAACTAATCATCACAGAATAACCAAAATTTTATTTAATACAGAGTGTAAGAGACTGCCACAGATAGAACTCAAAATTAAACACAGATAACAAGGAAAAAACATCCCAGAAACTTAGAGTTAGAGATTCATCATAACAACTTTCAGTAGCGAAAGAAAAGGACTACTAACTTTGCTTCACAGTTGGGTCGACATGAGTGACAAATGCGACTTGCATAATTTGCCTTGTGCATTGCATCAACAACAACTAAATCATAACCATCAGCATCACCCTGTCAAACGAAACAATAGTTAGGTAAAGAGCTATTGGAGTAGCAAATGTGTGTGATTTAACAGTCACTTTTTTGAAACTGAAGGAAAACCTTGGGCCTCTCAAGATATATGTTGTAGAATTCTGGAGCAGGTTCTTTACTGTTCTTTTGCAAAGATCTGATTCCATCTTGCTTCTCAAACCACTTCCACGCAGGATAGACCTACAAATAATCAGCAGTAAATAATACAAGAACCATTTCAAACAAAGACCTTTAAGCCACGAGCACAAGCACGATTGGAAAATGCTGAGTAAGAAATTAAGTTCTAAGAGCCAAACACTCCCTCAACTTTGAATGATCTTTCCATTTCCAGTTTGGATTAGCTCAAAATGATCTTTCCATTTCCTTATTTAGTAACATATCACCCATAAACCCAGCAAACTTATACCTAACCCTAATGGCCTAATTAATAACCCGCCTTATAATCAACTTCCTCTATTTCTCTCTTCACCCTCCCAGCAGCCCCCTCCCTCTCTCCATTCTCCTCCCTCCACAACCACCCTCTCTCACACTCTCTTTCAAGCCCCATCAAAGTCAACAAAACCAACCGGCGACTTCTGACAACAACAGCCACAATCCCCAATCATACAGCACCCCCGAGACATCTATCGACGATTTGAAGCAAAGGAGATTGATAGGGATAAGAAAACGGGAAGGATAAGGAATCTGGGTTAAGGATCTAAGCACCAGTCGTCATCATTGGGATTTGGCGTCACTCGTCAGATCTGAGGAGCATGAACAGAGAGAAAGAGAGAATCGGCCGCTGGGGACCATGGAAAGTGCGGATGAGTAAATGACTGGCGGCAGGTATCAATGAGAGTGGAGAATGGCCAATGGGGCAGAAGGGGTGCCGCGGGGGGGAGAGTGCGAGGGTGGCTGTCAAGGGGGTGGAGGAGAGTCAGGGGTGGCCAGTGGAGGCAAGGAGAAGACAGGAGACGAAGTGAGGCAATGGGGGATGGTCCATGCTTTGTGGGGGCATTGACATTAATCAATCATTTATCTTCTAGTTAAGCTTCTTTCTTATCCTCCATGATCAACGAAAGGGGAAGATTATAAGCTATGGAGGGAGTATTACCAACTTCATGTAATGTACCTATGCCATTTATTACCCACTCATCAATAAGATATCCCAGAGCTATTGCACTCAGTTCAATGTTAATGTATAAATGAAAAATTGCTACACTACACTCTCACAAAACTTAAGATTTTATAGCCAGATAGGAACCAATCTGATATGGCAAAACTTGAAATTTACATACCTCTCCGAGAAATTCCACAACAAAATCATCATCAGTGAAGCCACCTTCTTTGTTACAGACTACACCAAGCCCCTGGTCAACATTACAAGCATATCAGAACCGAATTTAATTTGTATGATAGCATCTTCACCACGCAGCATAAAAGTATATATGTGTAGGTAACATAAAAAGTATATCATGTGTAGCAATAAAGTACCTTCCGGTAACCAACATAGTTATCCTCAGGTCGACTGTGAATGGCCTGAAAAAGAATCTCACATAACTTCGAAGTTCTCGTATTATGCTCTATCTTGGCTGTCCTCAAAATCTCCTCAATAACAGGCTTTAAAGGGTATGTCATAGGTGTGCTTCCACTGCCGGTGTAATTTCTAACTTGTTTATTCAGTACCCTAAGGACAACATCTTCGACAAATTTATGCTTCTCCACAAGAGACCATTCCACATCTTCGGCCATAGAGTCAAGAAGAAGATTATGGGTATAGGGATCAATGCCATACACCTCTTGCTCTATAACCTGTTCACCAAGCTGTTTCCGAGGTTTTTTTTCTTTAACTTCGGGGAAATCCATATCTACCTCCTCAGAGCCGTTTTTCTGAGCTTTAACTTTATCCTCATAATTATCAGGCAACGAAACGCGCATCTTGCGTTGAACTTCCATCTCATCGGCTACAATGACGTAGTGGTCAATAACTTCATATTTCCGGGTCACAGGAGGCACAAGACTGGCCTTGGTCATGCGAGCACCCCATTCACGGTCATCTGGGATAAAATCGAAAGACTCGTCTTCCATTGAGTAACCCTCTTTGGACTCAAATGTAACTTCGGACCGAACATCTGAATCACTTGCAGTGTCAGAGTCGCTTCCACTATCACTTCCAAATTCATCAGATGACAAGTCGCATTCATCAGATGACTCACTGTCTGAGTCTATTTTCTTATAAATTCGTGAAATCTTATTTCCAATCTCTCTCTCGGATAAGCATTCCACATAATCAGAATCGCCATTATGAGCCGACGCATTATTAGCTCGGCTTGAGTGTTTTCTTTCCAATGCTGTTTTACTGTACTTTTTGCTCCCAGAGCCGCTAGTCTCATTTCTTGATTTTTTCATCCCATTATCCCCTTCCATAGCTTCTTTAAAGCTCTCATCTAGGGACGTTCCTAGTTTAATAAACAGTGCAAGTACATGCTCCATATCACCTCCATCACCTCGATTTTTTTTCCTGCAGTGTATATCTCATTAGAACACAAAGTCACAAGCGAAAGACACAATACTAAGGTTAAAAACAAAAACAAAGAGGGGGCAACCCGGTGCACTTTGATGTTTCTGCAAGGCAAGGGTCCAGGGAACGGTCCCACCACAGGGGTGATAGGGGGAAGCCTTCCCTTGTCATTTTTGGACAAGAGGCGGCTCCCAGGACTTGAACCCCTGACCTATCATCACAAAGCAACGCCTTAACCAGTGCGCCAAGGCTTCCCTTCCAAGGTATGTGTGCTCAGCTATATTAATCTTTTAAGTCATAGTTGAGTTCTTTCACTATCAGAGTACAACTACAGGAGAAAACATAAGCAAGAGAGAGTCCCTGTCAAAGAAAATACACTAAGAGAGTGAGAAATTACTTTATGGCCTCCCTGCACATTTTTATGATATCTTGTTTTGCAGCGCTCATGCCACGACGGGCATAATATCCACTCTTCACTCTGTTTTCAATTTCAGCAACCTGTAACAAAAAGTTAGCAAAGAGCCCAACCATAAAAGTAACTGAAAAAGTATTAGAACCCAAAATTAGTCCCAAAACACTACCTTACGCACGAAATAGTCAGATCTATTTTCCTTTAGTATACCCTTCAAGCTAAGAACAAGGAATTCCTCCATTTTCCTATACCCACAGCCAGCCTTCTTCATTGCCCAATGTCTCATACGAGCTTCACGGGCAAGCACTGAGGCAGACTTCCGAGCATCACATACTTTAGTACGTTTATATAAGTTCTGTCTGAATGCTTGATTTGCCGCACCTCTTTTCTCCACCAAATCAAAATAATCTTTCAGCCCGCTAGATTCATCCACGTAGCTCCCATGACTCGACTTCACAACTGACGATGTTTGTTCGAACAAATGTTTCACACTCCTTGTCCTCAAATATGACTCGTCAGTAGTCCTTCGCTCTTTCACCCAGGTCACATTGGGAAATTTGATTATTAACTCCTCAAATTGGTTGCAACCTCTAATTTCGACAGAAGAGATACAGGTAAAGGACTGCAGAATCTCCTCAAGTACAGCAGGAGTTACGTTGGTACATCCATCTAAAACCAAAGCCTTGATCATTTGTTTACCATAACCATTCTGCATGATGAAAATATCAAAAAGAAAATAATGATTAGCAGGATGAAAGAGAAGGAAATGTGATGCAAACACACCGACCAAAAGCAGAACACATGTACTAAAACCCACCATGATACTCCCAATAGCAGAGTCAGAGCAGTTGGCGCCAACCGTTGACAAGTCAACCCGTACACTCAAGGTTTTGTAAAAGCCAACTGCAGCTCTCCAATGTTTGCAAGTTGAGGCAGCAAACACAAGGGACTTGACATCGGCTCTAAGAAAATGAAATATCCGTGCTAAGATATGACCATTAAGTAGACCCCAGCTCCCCGATGAAGTTTCAGAATGCTCATTCCCTTCTTTTGCAAAATCAAAATTGCCACATAAATCCTCAAATGAGGAATCACCATAGCAAAGAGCTGGCAAGTCCTCAGTGCTTTCATACCCCTCCTCAAGTCCTCCAGTTCGTGTCCGGCATCTCTTTCTAACATGTATGTCATCCTTGTGTAATGTAGAGAATTCATTTTCTGTGTCAAACAAAACCCAGGATCAAGGAAACAACAGTCAACTGAGAGTACCAATATAATAATAGCTAATAAAAGCAAAGCCCAAAACATGATTTCAAAAGAGACGTATTCAAGGACAGTTAACATTCTATTCCAATGTCAAGGGTATCTCATTCTAAAAGACCTGGGTACAAGATGAGATGATGAAATCGCCAAAAGATGTATACATACTTCCATGTACCAAAATAGTATAAAAATATGGATTGGATGACTTCCCATATCCCAGATGTTGTGTTTAGAATTATGTGCCAGTTCACTAAGTTTATTTTCTAATTAAATCTAAATAAAGCCAATCAGTTAGCTGTGTTAAACACGAAATTTAACTTATGAGAGTTTTAGTACTTCACCAAAAGAAATACGAGTTGTAGCAAAACGGAAAAAAGGAACAAAAACTCTTGACCTAAACACAAAGATCACATTAACAAAAATAATAAAAAAAAAATGAATTTAAATACTTTCCCAGGCACATTTGAAGTTCTATGAAGTTGTGTAGTCATTTCCTACATTACTTTCTTAAACCAAGTTCATAAGCATAAATATCTAATTTAACCAAATCACGTAGAAGTAATAATCACAAGAATATCTCTTGATTAGTTGACCCTTCAAAATGGTTACCCCTATTCTTAATAATACTACCCCGTATACTCTATCTTCTTCCATTTAGCATGAGAACTGGAGAGAGTATGTCTATTTTAACATAATATATATTGAGACTACTTGGTTATTGGTTACATGAGTAAATGATATTACATTGTATACACACGAATATCAAGGTTGGCCTGGTGATTTGGGAATTAACCTACTTGGGTGTTGTCCCGCGTTTCAATCCTCATATCCCCACCCCCGCAGCATTAGCTGCTCCTGCGTACTTTAAAAAAAATTGTATACACACGGACCCATGCAGCATTAGCCATTCTGGTAGTAACGATTAAAAGTGTATCTGCATTATTAACGAACAACAACTGGTTTAAGGACTTTCAGCTTTTTTTTCTTCTAAAGAACGCATTAACGAATCAAACAAAAAGTGTGGATAAGCCATCCTCATTAAGGAGCTGATAAGAATTTGTTGCCATTTTGCTGAAAATTTGGGATAGAATAAAACAATCTATGTCCTGAGTCAATCCAAAAACGGCACAACTGTTCCGAATTAGAGAAATCCCAATTAGAGAATTTAGAAGGTAGCCACAAAAAAGCAAAAACGGCATAGAAGTTTTTTCTCCTTATTCCTCCATAACCTGACACAATAAGTTTATAAGGGCCCCATTTGTCCGAACGGACAAAGCCAACCCCTCCTCCCACTCTTAAGAGTTGTAACCAGAAAGGAAGGGTAATGTCACAGTGCAAAATAGATCTGAAATATCCACAGAATTCTGCTGGCATTGCGGCACATCATGTGGATATTAGAAAGAAACAGACCTATAGGCCTTTTAGCTTCGTTGCAACATGTCAATTGTATGATCTTTTCCAACACAACATTCCGAACTTAAGAACAAACCTCCAAAGGCACCTTGCAGTCGCAAATGAGACTAGCAATACTTTTGTGGACATTGACTAGGTACACTAATATTTTTGAGGAAGGATTTACATGAGAAGGAGCAAATCCCGTCACCAGTCCCCACTCCAGTATCATTAGTATCACCTTGCAGAATCTAACGAGACAAGGCAGAGTAGTATTCTGAATACTTTCGTATGTTAAAACGAAGATGCAAGGTGGATGAATACGGAAAGAAAGAATAAGACAAAGGTAGGAATATTGAGGTGGTTGTTTTAGAAAGAAAATTCTAACCAACATTAACAGCTGAGGCACTCCCCCTTGCCACAAATGACATAACATAAAAATTAAAAGGAACATAAATTCTGTCCTCTATATTCCATTAAATATTCAGACATGCTATAGAACACAACCAACTTAAAACACTAATGCAACAAAGCTAACAAAAGAATTTTCACCTAGGAATGTCAACGCAAGCGGCGACGTGTGAGTCGCTTCACCACATCCACAAGTGGGGTAAATATGGGAAAGGTGAGGTAGATGGTTAGGTGGGTATGCATGTACAAGTTACACAAATCGTGGATAGTTGGGCATAGGTACATTTAAAATTCTACTCGCCACCATATGCAGCCCGCCACATGTTCAACCGTTTCGCCATTTACATTTGTACAAAATAAATCGTGTTTCATTTTTCTTAATTACTATCATAAGCTAAATTTTAAAAGTCATCAGACTCATCACTACTAAGTAGGGCCTTAGGACAAAATAAGAGACTGTTCCTCAACATCAATTCACTCCATTAATAATTTAATATCATGTTCCTGCTATTAACAAGCTTCAACACTTTCTACTATTACTTCACCCTGAAGAATATTTCAAAACAATGGTGTAATTTTAGACCTAATGGCACTGATAGATACGTATCGAGCCTTCCAGACAGAGGCAATGGATAATGAGAAAATGAAGATTTGAGACATACCAGTAGTTGACTTATATATTGAACCTTTACCCAGTAATAGATTATAAAGAAGCTTGTCGATTTCCTTCTTTGGTTGCCTACAATTTATCCATGGATCTAGGACCTCATTTATAGCGGCAGCAAATTCACGACTTCTATAGGACTTCATTACTAATTCATGAAGCTTCCCAAGGGTATAACCAATGAACTGAGGATGCAAATTATGAAACGAAATAGATGCAGAACTGCTTTGACTGCCCACAGCTGCAGGTTGTTTGAAAGATTCACCACCTCGTGTGATGTTTTCTTTGACATGCTTGACACCGTCTTCGGAAGCCTTAATGACAGAGGTAACAGGAACCCAGACTTTATCGATTTTGCGGAGTACACTGCTTTGCATTTTCAAAGAACCATCCTCCACTAGCTCCTGCAGTGCTGAGCTTGAAAATGGTCCGCGTTCATACCCAGCACCATCAAGGTAAAACCAGTCACCTAAATGCAATTGCAAATGGTCCACTGTGCAAACCCGATCTTGTGGTTTAGTGATGACAGAGTTTTGATCCTTGAAACTTATGGAATGAACAGCGTCATAGCCAGATGATCTTTTGACTTCACTAGCTATCGAGCAATGTTTAATATTCCTTGAAGAGTATTTGTCTTTTCCTCTTGGTTTCGACCGTGAGTCTGAGACAACTGATCCTTGATCCTTAAGAACGCATGCATTGATTCTAAGGACCGGCATCATAGTTCCTTTGACTCCCCTTACAACAGGTTTAGTTTGACCCACCTTATTGACAACACCGTTATCAATCCTCTCATCAGGCCAGCATATAGCCCAAGGAGGAAGATCAAGCTTCCTGCTTTGACAGGGGTAGTACAAGTCATCCCTTCGCTGCCATCGAGGATCCTCATACCCAGACTTCGACATCAGACAAAGAGGGTAGCCATCGTTAAGAACATGTTTTTTCCTGAAGAATTTATCCTGAGCAGTTTCTTCATTCCTTTGCCAGTCCCCACCTTTACAAGTCCACCGTCCAGAAAACCATTCAGTAAATTCACTCGATAAGTAACCATATTCCTTATCAAAAGTAGTAGCTGACGTGAATTCTGCAGACTCGTTCACAACACTCTCTGACTTTCTTTGCATATAATCCTCCTGATTCAGCTCAGATGGCTCCTCGCTGCAAGGACGACCATAAATGACACCTGTTTGAAACAGAGTACAAAAAAATGCGTCACTCTTAAATGCTGAAGACCAAATAGAATCATAAGCAGTAATAATAAATCAATTAAATAAATAAACACTCCTTTAGCTTTCACTAACAAAGTCCAAAAATACTTCTAGTCAATATGAACCTAACGTAACTAGAAATCTCACTGTTGCCAAAACTTAACATATTGAACGATGTCTTCAAGAATACTTCTAGTCAAGTTGTTGGAAAAGTTATAGCATCCCAGTAAAAGAGTATATATTCTTTTGAAGTTAGCTGTTTAACATTCTTATGTCCCTTAATACAATCTTCCAACAGATCCATCTAACCATATCACATTTGCAACGAAGGAACTAAATACAACCATTCACAGGGAGAGCTGAAATATTGTTGTACACGACATAAACCACAAATTTCATCCAAATTAGAGAATATCATGACCCTGGTTGATGATGCCTTAAAAGCTCCCCGCCTACGGCAAAGCAAATGTTGCAAGTATTTAGAGTCTACCTATATGAGAAGTGCTGGAGGGATTCCCTCCATGACATGTTCCAGCACAGTAAAATATATGCAGAAAACTTCCTGGATTTACTATTGTAGGTAATTAGTATGTACAAGTACAAGAATGAGAATAAAATAACGAGCATATAAACTCAGGGTGCCCTTTGTCAATTTTATATGTTTGTAACAAAGAGGATTCCACATTTGGTAGAGAAAAATGAATTCATGATATTGCCTCATGAAACCTTTATGAAGCTGTGCAGTTGTCCTAGTATTCTAGTACCGAAGCAAAGGGGGGAAGCAATAAACTGCATAGATAAGCGGATTGGAAGAGAGTAAGAGACAAAAGAAAACTAAAAGGCATCAAAATGAACATAGCTGTACAAGTAAGCGTTACCAGCAAAAAGATGCAAAATAGATAAAGAAAACAGACAATACATCAAGAAAAGTGGAATGGAAGAAAATATGGTTGTAATTAAAGAGTACCTTCCATGCTACCAAATCTATCCCACTCTGACTGATCAAATGTAATTTGCAAGACTTCTGTATGGTTCATCATTCAGCAGCACAAGTCAGGTACCAAGTTGTTAGAAAAGGAAATCAAAATTGAGAAAGTAATGGTGATAAAAACCATTAATATTATAAAAAATTATAATAATGATAATAACAAAAATATAGATGCAATGCTAATAATGAAAACATTAGGCCCTAATTAACCACGAGGCCGAATAAAACTTCAAGGTCAATTTCAGCTATTTAAAGATTACTGCTCAAACTAAAAGAATTAAAAAAGTATGATTAAAAATCTGCATTTCACTTCAAGCCTTCAACATTAAAAATTGATATTCATATGAGATAAGAGTTGACAAAAGTTGACCACGAAAAGTTCAATTCTTATATCATGGTTCTTGGACCATAATGATCATGGTGATCCCCTAGCAATCGAAGGGTGGGGACATGATAGAAAAAGAGGACATCCTTTTAACCTCCCAAGTCCCAACCCAACCCACTACTATGAGGAGTATCATGCTCGCATTGGTCAACATTGGTCAATGGACTGCAATATAATTTACCTAAAAGTCGAGTTTGGACGATTTTTTTTTAAAAAGAAAAAAAAAAAAAAAAAAAAAAGTTCCTCATTGAGGCTAAAAAGGGAATTTTGACTTGGCACAAAATAATTAGGGGGACATCCTAAATATTCAGATCAACCTCCACTCGAAAAGAAAATAACAGGTTCCCTCCAAAAATTAAAAAAAAAAATTAAAAAGAAAAGACTAACAGACAACATTACCTCCAACAACTTCAAGTTCATTTCCAGGAACAACGTTATAACCTTCCAAAAGAGCACCAACTCTTTCATCAATACTAAGATCCTCCGCAAACGACTTTTCACCTGAACCACTCGCCACCCCCTTGGAAAGCTCATTTGAACTTTCCATACAAACCTGATTCAGAGACTGCTCTGTGTCACCACCCTCCACGAGCACATTACCTGGCGCCTCAGGCGGGGTAACCAGCTGCCCAGAGGAATCTGAAAACACGGTAGTGAAGTTAGCAGACACCATAGGTGAAGCTGCATTTTCAACGGTCACCCACCTGTCACTATCTGAGTGTTTGATCAGGTGATCTGACGTCAGTAAACCTTCTTCCATAAGCGTCCTCAGGTCGCATAATCTAGACGGGCCCCGTTCCTCCCCATAGTGATCAATGTAGTACCATTTCCCCGGGTTCACATTCGGCACAGATGGCACATGAGGCGGAGTGTCACATATATCCATATCTTCTTCCATCGAAGGCAATTCTTCGACTACTCCATTGGCCAAGTAAGCATGCTCTGTGACATCTACACCAGGACTTTGAGACTCAATTGCTGCTGCATTTGATTCGCGATACATACATTTCTCAATTGTTCCATTCCGGAGACTCTTATCATTTCGGAGATCTTTAGTTGAGGCTGTTGAATCTTTGTCATTCGAGTTCCTCTCAGGCAGCTTTTCCTCATGTACCCGGTCATTCTGCTTGGCCTCACTCACTTCAGTTTTTCTGCTAGTCTGCTTATGATTACTTGACCTGCTCCGATCAAGTGGGGACCGTTCCACGTAACTTGGAGACCTATCCCTACGATCATATACCCTACCCCGGTCATGGGGAGACCTCTCAGAGTAGCTAGGACTGGGTCTAGTCTCATGGCGGTGACCACGATAGCCAGGGGACCTTTCATGTCTAACAGGAGTCCTTTCCCTATGTTCATGATACCGTGCTCTTTCACGTGGAGGAGACCTTTCAGAATAACTAGGACTACGCCTGTACCTCTCATAATTACCTCTAGATGACGAGTCATAATGCCGGACAGACTGTTTATCAGAACCTGCAGCTCTTGAAGAGTTTGAATTCCGAAATGACTTCTCAGCAGACTGACGTGAATAATGCTCAGAATGCGCAGAACGACAGCCTTCTCCAGAAAGCCTCCTACTTTTTGAGCTCACATAATCACTATGATCATCATACACCTTACGGTCACTACTGTCTGAGTCAGTCCCTTGTCGCTTAAGCCGATTATTAGACGAGCTCTCTCTTCCCTGGCTTTTCCCATGACTGAATTCATGCTTATAACCACCACCACCACCCAAATCATCCACGTTTTTCAAGTTCATTTTCGGGTAGTTCCTCTCCTGATTAGCTTCCCACCTAGAACCCCTTTTCGAATGGCGATTCCCACTCCTACTAAATTCCCCTCCAGGAGAAAATTCTTCACCTGAATACTTAACAGAAGGCGGTGTCCAATCACGCTCATACCTACTACGTTCCCTCTCCCTGCTCGAATCAGCTCTACGCCCTTTCGAGTACCCACTATACTCATCCTTAAAGACGTCCCCTTTCTGCCACCTTTCCGGAATAAACTCGCCTTTCTCAACCTCCTCTTTGGCCCCTCTCCACTTATTATAATCAGGAGACCGCTCCCTCTTAACTACAACATCACTCCTCAACCTCCCACCAGAGCTGCTGCTGCTGAACTCGAGCCCAGACCCGTCCTTTCGCCATTTATCCTTGACAACAATCTCCCCTTTCTCCACCTCATCCCTCCTCCACTTATCCCCAACAATATCCCCTTTCTCAATTTCCCTCTTGACACTCTTCTCCTCGGGAGTCAGCTCCCCATTCTCGACTTCCTTCTTCGGCGACTTAAGCGTACCTAATTCGCCTTCCTCCACCTCGTCCTTGGCCGCATTCTCCGCAGAAGCAGCAGCAACAACTTCGGGTTTCTCCTTCTCCTTGGGTTTCTCCGGCTCAGGCTCTTCCTTCTTAAAGAAGGCGTCGCGCTTGAGCTTCATCCGCTTCGTGGTGGTCCTCTTCATCCGCTTCAGCTGCATAGAGATACAACTGCATCCCCCAAATTCTGTGCTTCAAAATTGAGTTAATTTTCACAGTTCCAATGCCCCCAAATCTCCAACTAATTCAGAAAAATTCCTCTTTTGATTCAAACAAATCTAAAAGAAAAAACTGCAATTTGTGCGAAAAAATAACATAAATACTTGTTCTTCTTCGTTGATTCGTTAGAATCTACGTTTGATAAAAATAAAAAAATTGATAAAATAAAAAAATTACCTGATTCAAGATTTCTTGCGAATACAGTTGAAGTGACGGTGGTTGTGGAGATAAAGGTTTGATTCTGGAAATATTGTGTTCAATTTTTCTAGGGTTTTGGTGGTATTTGTTCTGCGATTTCCTGATGAAAAGAGAGAGAGAAAGAGAAAGAGGAGAGAGAAGGGTGGGGGGGTGCGACAGAGCGAAGAGCGTCCTATCGAAGAGTAAGAATTTGTTTTTCCTTTTTTTATTTTTTTTGTTGGTCGAAGATGGAGGTGTAAGAATTGGTTTCTAAGCTTCCTCTCAAAAAAAAAAATCAGAACTGGTTTATAAGCCCCATTTTTTTTGCTCCATTCTCAGACTTTTACAGTTTACTATACGAGTATAAGGGCATGTTGCTTCTCAGAATTCAGAAACAATTTCTCAATTTTGTGTGTTTGTCCAGTTTTCAGTTTCTGGGACCAAAAATACTTCAGGAGCTTGACCAAACACACCCTAAGTCTTTCTCATGTTCGATTATTGGAATAGAAGAATAGTTTCATGGATTTATGGATTTTTTGATAAATTGTTGTAGGGAGACAAGGCTAATGAATATATAAGCAACACAAAAAATCTATTATAGTTGTCAGTTTTTGACAATTAGAATAAGAAATAAAATCGGTACCATTAAATTAGGATAATATAAATTTCAACCCTTTGATTTTTGGGATAATTTACAAGGTACCACTGAGGCATCCGAGATTTTCAGGTGTGCCCCCTGAGGTTTTTGAGTTTCCTAACATACCACTGAGGTTTGCGAAAATAGTGTTTTTTGGGGTTTTTCAATAACGGACACTAACACTGTTAGTCAGTTTGTTTATTTGACTTATTTAAAAAATCAAAAACAAGACCACCAATTTTCTCTCTCCTCCCCTTTCCCACACCCCAAACCTGACCACCACCCACGGTCAGCCCCCACCACGTCAAACACCACCACCACCAGTTCGACCGCCTTCATCTCGCAACTCCATACTGCCACCTCCTTGACACTCATTCTAGCTCTCTCGCCCTCATTCTTTTCTTCTCTCATCTTTCTCTCTCCTCAAATGGGGCAGCGACTATGGCGGCGATGAGGGAGGGAGCAACGACCATAAGGAAGGGGCGGCGGAGCGGGGGAGGGAGGAGTTGCATGAAAGGGGGAGAGATCGAGTGTGAGATATATGACCGTGGAGGCCAAAGGAGACGCATATGGTGGTCAACCATGGCTCACATGGGGTTGGAAGTGGGTCGCCTATCAGCTGGTGGTTATCGATGAAGCATCGGTGGTGGTGTGTGTTGGAAGAGGTGGTGCACTAGGTGGTTGAGGGGTTGTGGAGGTGGGAGGAGAGGAGAGAGAAATGTTAGGGTAAAATTGGGGAGGGGTGCGGGGGGGTAAGAGGAGAGAGAAAATGAGTTTAGGATTTGTTTTTTTTTTTTAATAGATTAAGGGTTTTGTTTTCTTTGTTTTCTTTTTTGTTTCTAATTTGCTGAAGGGTTCATTCTTTTTAAAAATAAGTCAAATAAACTAAATGTCTAACGGTGTTAGATTTCGTTTGTGAAAAACATAAAAAAAAAAAAAAAAAAAAAAAAAAAGAAAAAGATTTCGTTAACCTCGGGGGCATTTTAGGAAACTCTGAAACCAGATGGGTACATCAGAAAAACTCAGAAACCTCAGGGGTACCTTGAAAATTTCCCCTTGAATTTTTTTAACCATGGTTAAAAGAGTTCTTATAATACACATCCCCACATAGGATTACAACATATCATAATTTTATATTTACTAAAAATATTTTTTTCCTTAACTAATTTGATCTTGTCTATCTATTCTTATCTTAAATGTTTGATTTTTGTATGGAAAGAGAACTTGATTAACTTTAATATCACGGAATAAAACAAAAAAGATATTCGGAGAATCATTTTCGTTTGTCGATCGACAAAGGGAAGGAGAAGAAATTTGGTTGTACGTACTGGCCAGTATGTAGTAGCACGTATGGAAGATTATGGGAGTAAGAAGATGATACTTTGATTTGCAATGACGTTAGAATTGATGGGGTGGGGGTTACTGTCTTCCTCGTCTTTGTTTTTCGTGGCCAAACTTCACCCTTTATTTGATCGGAAAAGTTTAGTTTGATCGAAAAATAGGCATTGTCCCAAATCATGCATGTTTGCTTTGGTTTGATCAATTACTTGGGTAGGGTATGTACTCTTTTTTTGTAATGATCAAATTTTATAGAAAATAAGGGGGAAAAAGAACCCCTAAAACCATTGCAAAAAGCTGCTAACCTAACTAAGAGAAGCACAAAACGCAACTCACAGCATAGTAGCAAGAAAGTCCTCTGAATGTCCTGAATTAAGGTACAACAT
>JBBYHQ010279690.1:0-22013 GCA_038382645.1 Spergularia azorica
AAGGGAAAGCAAATCTGGGCCATTGAAAGGAACTGGACCCTCCAGTTCGTTTTAACAACTGGAGAGGATCCAAATTCCTAATACGAAGTAGAAATTTTTTACAACTTGTTAGTAATAGTTTAAATTGATAAATTGATTTGATTATATTCCTTAATATTACTCTAAAGACCAATTCTAGTCGTTGCTTCCATGAAATTGGGCTATGACTTCCAAAAAGAAAATAGATTAGTAGTTTGATTAGCACACATCTTATTTATGAATTTTTTTTCTTAATTGAAGACTTAGCATGTAAACTGTTCAACTGTACCCTTTTGTTTTTTCTTGCTTATACAACGTAGGAGTCACATAGTTGGTGGGGATAATTAACTTAATGATTACCCAAAACATAGATTATGAAATTGATCATGATGATAGAGTAGATTAGATTAGATATGAGGTAAATCAGGTAACTCTAAATTCATTTAATTTGCGTACCTTTACTAACCGTTAGAAATAAGATTTGATCATGGTCTCCAACCAAACGAGTAACGACAATTGATCTAGACAAAATAAAAAAAATGAAGTGCTAATAACAATATATTGAGTGATACATTGACACATGCATACCGTACAATTTGAACATTAATTTACGATAAATCTCTTGCAATATTTGTTGATAACTTGATACGTAACGACTTGTCCATATCTAGTTATATTGCAATTGCTTTCGATTCCTTTTTTTTTTTTTCTTTTTTCCTTTTTTTTTTTGCTGGATCTTTCCTTTCGATTCTTAGAGCTAAGCGTATGACAACGTGACATAATGCCGTTGTTAGCAAAACGTATGCTAAACTGAGTCAAATTGTGATTGTCATTGCCGGCGGCCTATAGTCCTCACCTGTCTGGTAAGCTCTAGGTTCTAGTCGTATAAATTGGATTTTGACGGCCAAAAAGGCATCGATGTGACAATTTTCTCAAGAAATATACTATTACCGTACGTCATTTTCTACATCTTTCAGGAGGCAATAATCTGGGGAAAGTTAACTAGGTGGGTAACTCAAATTTCCGGTGTTGCAATCACATTTCCGATTACATCTTTAACAAAAATGTATGGAACTTATTGTACTTAAATTCTCGAAGGTATACATTAATTGATGTTGAAATAGATATAGCTAAACTAAATTATTTAGCCACGAAAGTAAAAAACAATTTCTTCTTTTAAAAGTCACGAATATAACTTATCTATCTACGAGTATTATTTATATTTATATATAAGCTACCTACGAGAACAATGAACAACTCCACAATGTAGCTTAAATGCACAATGCATCAGCATTGGACATTGTTGACTGATCACGTCACAACTCATGTAAACATGCATGACTGAAAACACCAAAATAAATTTTGTTTTCTTAAAGGAGAAAAAATTAAACATCTATGAGTATAATTTTTCGTCATAAGGCATAAAATTTTGTTTGCGAGTGTATTAAGAGAGGCCTATCCTATAAACCGAATTCTACACCACAAGAGTGGGATACTACTGATCAACACAAATGAGCTAGGGGTAAAAAACAACTCTACAAACAACAGTTTCCAGAGTTTTAATTACTAAAGCATGGGGCTAATTCCCCCGAAAAACGGGTATTAGATGATTGTAATTAAGTAATTAACTTTTCTTTTTGCATGAACTAATGATATTATTGACTAGTGAAATTAATGATTTAAATTAGCTTGGAAAGAAAGTGACGGTGAATGACATGATGAAAAGATAAGCGTGACAAAATCATCGCATCATTCCCATTCCTTTACAAGCCACCCAAAACGACATCGTTCTTACTTAAGCCCTTAATCACACACTAATTAATCCCAACATAAAATAATACCAAATTAATCTTCCCAATCAAGTTACATAGTCACTATATATAGCTCCCCCTTCCTCCCTTTCATTTCTTGTCAACGCAATTCATTTCCATTAATTCGCACAAAATATCAACTCACCAAGAACAGTAAATATCCAAATATAGTAATTTAGAAGCTTCATCAACACTCTTCTATGGCCACCAAAGTCTACATTGTGTAAGCTTCTATTTCCTTCCATTTTTTGTGCGTTTCAATTTTGGGTGATCATTAAGTTGATTTGTTGATTTGAATTTTTTTTTTTCGAATTAGAAATGTTTATGTGCTATAGTTTTTACTGGAATTGGATATTATTCTTGATTAATTATAGATTAGTACTATAAGTAGGATGATTAGTGATCTGGGTATAGTTTAATTTGCTGAAAGTTTCGTTCTTTTACACGTTATGCTGAAATTTAGAGTGATTGATGATCTGGGTATATTTTAATTTGCTGGAAGGTTCCTTCTTTCGTACGCTATGCTGAAATTTGGAGTGATTGATGATCTGGGTAGTGATTGATTATTGAATTAATTAAAGCAAATATGGTGATTTTGTGTGGTCAAACTTTTGGTCTATTTGAAGTAGTTAGTGATTTATACTTAATAGGGGTCTGTTTGAATATGTGCGCGTAATTCAAGTACAACGTTAACAATCCAAGAGAACGGAAGACCCTCCTTTACTAACAGTAGGTGGTTACTTTTGATCAAATCAAACTTTTAACACTACCAATCAAAATTAGTAATATTAGGTGGTCACTTATTATAAATGCAATAATGTGCTATTTTATTTCAAAGTGGAAGTCCATTCTAGGGAATTGAGTGGATGACAATGGTCTAAAGACTCTAAGGGTGTGTTTGGCCAAACTCCTGAAGTGTTTCTGGACTGTTTCTGGGTCCTAGAAACTGGAAACTGGCCAAACACACAAAACTGAGAAACTGTTTCCGGATTCTGAGAAACACTTCTAGTATAAATTTGTGCCTCAGAAGTAGAAGCTCCAATTTGGAGCTCCTCCTCCAGAAAACTGTTTCTGGGAAGTAGTTCTGGAGAAGTTGGAGCTTGGCCAAACAGGCCCTAATTTAGTTACATCATTCTATGCAATTTGAGCTTATTCTAATTTATTGACTCTTGTCTAATAATGTATTAAAAGATTGTTAGAAGTGGGAAGTGATCTTTGAGTGGTTGATGACAATGACTTGAACGTAGTAAATCATCAGCTCTTTGATCATGTCAGATCTTATTTATTTAGTGTTTATTTTTATTTGGGGGAGTGGGGGAAGAGGCAGAGGGGGAGAAGGGGAGGGTAATTAGATTTTTACTTTTTAGAATTTTTAGGGTTTTAGGGTTTGGTGCAATTGACTCTGAGATTACTCGTTTGAGCGATTTACTTAGGATCATGGTCTTCACTAGTTAAGAGTGAAGTAGAGTTTTAGATAGGATTTGAGTATTGGATGATTACTTCGCGTATGAAAGGGGCTGTAAGGCAACAGGTGCAGAGTATACTTCTGTTATTTCGATGTTCTGCCTGAATATATTATTTCTTGATGGTGGTTTCTGTTGTCAAACTCTAGTTGTCCTCTGTAGTTTGGTCTGTAGGATAGTGCCAAGGTACAGAGTTTCGAATAGAGATGCATAGTTTAACTACCCTAGTTTGAGATGAGATTTGGCAATTCAGAATCTACATTCCGAGCAGTCTGCTGTAGGTGGACTTTACTATATAGGAAGTCGGTTGTTGAATCTCAACCCCTCACTTACGGGATTATTAAAATTATTGGGAGTGGCATTTTCTATCACCACATTGTGCTCGGAATAATTACATAAGCAAGAAAGTTGAAAGTAGGTTACATCTTATCTTATCAGAAGATAATTTAGTTTGAGGTGGTTGTGATGTATGAGTGCTTTATTTCAGGTACTACTCTATGTATGGACATGTCCAGCAGTTAGCAGAAGAGATTCAAAAAGGAGCTGCATCTGTGGAGGGTGTCGATGCTAAATTATGGCAGGTAAACATTAGCTTTTCTTATATCCTTATTTCGTCTGTTAAGCTCTTCAATCAGGTACAAGAAATGAATCGCCTGGTAAAATGTAATATTATCCACTCTCTGATTTTTTGGTAAAAGAAACGCTGCATTATTCCAGAAATTAAACACTCTGGTTAAATCAATTTCGAAAGACTATGTGCCTCTGATGTGACTCTTTCTCACACAAGCATAAGGAGAGGGATATGACCGCGCATTGGAATGTTGTGTAACATGCTAAAATTGGTTGCCAACCCCTGCCATTGTTATCATCTAGCGTGCTTAAAAAAAAATAGCTGTAAGATCATCTTAATCTCTGTGGTACCAACCTGCTAATTCTCTGAAGTTGAAGTCGCTGTGCATCTCCTGATTTCTGTTTTGGCTTCGGCCTTGTTCCTGTTGTTTTCAATATATATTTTGTTGTTCAGTATTTTTCCCAACAATTTTGGGGATGTGATTGCTTAGTCAGTTTAAAAAATCGTCATAGTTTTCAAACTTCCTAGCATGTGTGATTGTGAAATGGGTTACTTCAATAAGTTGCTATTGGGCAATAAAAACCTATTTTTGCCTGTATCATATATTAGTGATGTTGATGAAAAAAACTTCATGGTTTATAGTTTTATACTTTCTAGAGACAGCTTTTCCATGTTGATACTTTTCTGTAAATCAGTTAATGGGTGGGTGATCTAAGTTGGTTGGTCAACTTAAGATAGACCTCATTAGCATTAACACATCATTCACTCATTCTTCTCTGTTTTGTCGAACCTCCAATGTTGCACTGGTCAGTATCCAACAGGCCCGCATGGCCGCATTTGTTCAGTAATTTTGCCTATCACAAGTCTCTTTTGTAGTTCCATGAGTTTGATTTGTGTGAGTATGAACCAGGTCCCCGAGACTTTGTCTGATGAGGTGCTTGGTAAGATGAGTGCACCTGCAAAGGGCAGTGTTCCAATCATAACCGCAAATGAGCTTGCTGATGCTGAAGGCTTTATTTTTGGCTTTCCCACGAGATTTGGGATGATGGCTGCACAATTCAAGGCTTTTCTTGACTCTACTGGAGGTCTGTGGAGAACTCAACAGCTTGCAGGAAAGCCTGCTGGGTTATTCTTTAGCACCGGATCTCAAGGTGGTGGACAGGAGACAACTGCGTAAGTTCCCACGCTTTGATGCTAGTGTTACTGATCCTTATTTTTTCTCCTTTTGTGGTCGAATTGAAACGAAGTAAACCTAATTCTCTTTTGATACCCCCTTACAGTTTGACTGCCGTCACCCAGTTGACTCACCATGGCATGATTTTCGTACCAATTGGATACACATTTGGTGCCGGCATGTTTGAGATGGAGAACGTGAAAGGTGGAAGCCCCTATGGTGCCGGAACTTATGCAGGAGACGGTTCAAGACAGCCTACAGAGCTGGAGTTGCAGCAGGCTTTCCACCAGGGCAAGTATATTGCCACCATCACAAAGAAGCTAAAAGGAGTTGCTTGAATGATTCTCAAGTTCACAGATGCACAGCAAATCATAGATACATTATTATTACTATTATATAATTGCGAGCATTCTTATTACACCATTGTTTACCCTTTCCCTTTCAGGTGTTGTTCATTGTCTATTTTATGTGCTTTCTAATAAACATTTCTCATATTTATGTGTTTTTTGTACTTGATTATATAAAGGGTGTTGCCATTGTTTTTCCTATATATCTTTTCAATGTATACGGTGGTGGTTGAGACCCGGACAACAGTTTTATCCTTTTAAGTAAAAACATGCACCTGTTATCGAATGATTATCGCTGTTTCACTTATACCGACAACATACAATTAAGAAAAACAAATGATTTGGGGCATCTAAATCAATGGAATTAGGACTTATTGTTTAACTTTATTCTTGAGTATTAGGTAGAGTAAGGCAGCAAAATGGTGATAATCATTGTTCTATGTACCCAAGCATGTTTATTGTTTATAGGTAGTGTAAACAAAGTAGACAACAAAGGCCTACTACTAATCATTCTTCATGCATCAAAAGTGCACAAACTTGAGATGAAATTTTACCAACCTGGTTCACGAGTGATTATATCAACAAGATAATCTAACTCGCTTTTATCGGTGTTTGACATAGTATTAACGAAGTGGCATATATCTAGAAGGAACCCGGACTGTTTTTAGTGATGTCCGGAAGCTGTACTCGCTATGCATAGTATGCACTTGCATTGGTAAACTTGCATATGTACATTAGTCTGCAAAGTGCAAACTATGCAATCGGATTAGCAGCACTATTAAGTGATTTGACACACATTCATATTTTCTTTCCCTCTTGTTAATCGTTTACGACAAATTCTTGTATGAGACGGTCTCACAGTGTGAGATGGGCCCATAACAAGAAAGGCCCAGTATACATATGCAGTAGTTTTTCTCTCTCTTTTTTTCTCCCTACGCATCTCTCATCTCCTTCTTCTATTTTTTTTTCTTTTCTTTTTGACTCAATCTTTCAAAAAAACTTATCTAGCCATTATTCATGATTTTTTTGTATTTAGGTGATAATTTTTACATCGTTCTTCACATAAATTTAACCTCAAATTTATACTGTAAGAACTCGGAGTTTTGTATTTTAAGCTCAAAGATTTATAGAGATTTAAAATTCAAATATTCATATTGAAAACTCAAACTGTTAAGTTAGCTTAATTAAACTTTTATATTAAGAACTCAAGATTTTAAGTTCATAACTCAAACATTTGTATCAAGATTTATAGAGAGTTACTTTTATCAGGCTAGTTCTAACTTGGACCTTAATCGGAATTTGTAAGCTGAGACTAATTTAATTTTTTGGGTTGTACATTGTCCGGTCCGGCCCAACTCTTGAGAGTAGGTACAGTCCGTACAAATTACTGTGTACAGCCCATAGTCCCTTACCAAGCTGGAAACATCCCAACTGCAAATACGGAGTAGTTCATTTTTTATTTTCAGAATCGCTACAATAGTATTAGTGCCACGATCTGGATCTATTAAAGGTGGATAATTTTATAACTCGAGATTTATTAAAGACGGGTAATTTTATAACTCGAGATTGGAAACCAGGTAACATTACAAGGCTTGTCTGGGCCAGGACATGGAACATGGAGCCCAATAGGCTCTTTTTCTCAATACTTGGTCTTTGTCTATCCACCAACTGTGAGCATGTCAGCATTGTCTTGTTTCCTCAAGTTTGTCTTCTTGGTTATGAGTCTTTTGACTATTGAAGTGTACATTTTTCTCATGTTGAACAATAAACATTTGCATGTGTATAAGGGTCCTCGCAAAGATAATGGGCTGCTATTCGGAACCCCGGGACTTAGCTATCAAGTATCAATGACTCCTATCAACGCATCTGGGTCTGTGCAGCCGGATCGTGTTATCTTAACTTAAATAATCTACTACTGAAGTGTCGATAGTTAGGAGTAATCAAGTAGGATAACAGAATGAAAGCCATGTCAAAAATATTTGAGAGGGGGACTAGTTCATGAATTAGATAATGGGCTGCTTTCCGGAATCCTGAGGTCGAACATGTCGTTTTTGTAACCATTAAGGCCATCCCTAACCATTAGGAGGTACTATCATCTAAGGTTTTTATAACTCTACGGCCCTATTTATATATTCAAATCAAACAAATGAAAAAAACTCTAAAAAGTAGCCTACTCGGGTGCAGTGTCGTCGGTGTGATCTTTGGAAGAAAACACATAACATCTGAAGTTCTTGAAATGAACAAAGGTGCATCTATTTATGTTGTGTTATGTCGCATAGCAACCTTTACTAGCATTGACAATCTATAAGATGCTTTCCTTTTGTATTCATTTGTGATTCTTGCTCATTTGATGACGTATTCGTACTACATTAAAAAACAAAAGAAAAGCAAACTAAACTTTACGTAAATTGGAATAAAAAGAAATTACTCTTTTTACAAATTAATTATTACCTATTACACTTCACAAGTCCACACTTGATTATTATATGGAATTTTATATTTATA
This sequence comes from Spergularia azorica, assembly GCA_038382645.1. Lineage (NCBI taxonomy): Eukaryota > Viridiplantae > Streptophyta > Magnoliopsida > Caryophyllales > Caryophyllaceae > Spergularia > Spergularia azorica. Next base: position 7,890 of record JBBYHQ010279690.1, read on the forward strand.
TATGTGTCTATAATCATTGGACTTGAGAGGAAAAAAAATTGAGAAAGGAAGTATGAACAAAGGATAAAGTCAGATTCATAAATACTCCATTAATCAAGTATATTAGGTCCCATTTATTATTATAAACCTATTAGATACACAATGATGTACGTAGGATTTTTTTTATCATTCTTACTTCTTTTTTTTAGGTCTTTTATCATTCTTACTTCTTCATAAAACAAATTTGAAATGTAGCTTTTTAATCATTAGTTATTTATCTAAAAGGATTCTTCACTTGCAAGCTTTTCTTTTCGTTAATAAGTATATTATTATTCCCTTGTTGTATGACCCACTATTATATGATTTATTTCATTCGTTTTGAGCATTTATTCTTACATGGTCATTAGTCAGTGACATTTGTCCGAATGAGAATTGATAGGGGAAAGAAAAAATATATTCTAGGAATTTATATAAATAAATAAAAAAACATGCATACATTTATTTAATCAATTTAATAACCTATAAGATAAAAGGAAATGATATTTACTCATTTACCCGATAGTAAAATAGTTGAACAGAAAATGAATTGTATGCTCAATTAATTAATTAACCTTGTGATTAAGATGGAAAATAGAAGTACATAAGATACATTTTGGGAGCTGATTTTGCCAAGGCAAGTATTACACCTTTCAAGGCAAATTATTGCAACTTACAAAAATACCCCCAAATTAAAACTCAAAATCTTCATTTGTATTTTCTTTCCTAATAACGATTGCCATAGGTCAAACTGTACAAACTAATTTTCATCTGATCTCTTTGCCTACCTAACCATTCATTGTTGAAGATCTTTGGCCTGCGTTTTGCCGTACATATGTTTCCATATTTTCATCAGAATTGCTTAATTGCTTTGGGGTTGTGTTTTGGTTTTGCTCTCCAAAATCCATAAATTGTACGCTTGTAAATACAAGATCCCCTAATATGAATAGTATAGGCATATGAATTCGTCTTTCGCTTGCACCGATAGAAGAGACCCCCTACATTCAAACCACAATTTTCACAGTCGTGTACTCCTCTACGATGTGATCCCTCTCTTCTAGCCGATTCTACTTCTGATTGTTAAAAAATTAAACCAACAAGTTGAGACTTTTTGTCTCTTTTTGTTCGGCGGAACTTCAAATCAATTCAAATTACTAACTGCAATCGATTCAGAATTGTCAATAGAAAACTCAGCGAATAAAAAATGATCGGAGTATTACTTATCGATCAAGATGCAATAGTTATTAGGAAAGAACATATAAATGAAGATTCTGAATATTGATTTGGGGGGTATTTTTGTGAGTTGCAATAATTTGCCTTGGAAGGTGTAATACTTGCCTTGGTAAAATCAGCACCCTACATTTTTACCAGCTACTATAAATCCGGATGTCTCTAAACTGATAATTGTGTCTTTGTACATTTCTAACATGTGCCCAATTCCTTTCAAAAAAAAAAAAACATGTGCCCAATGAGCACATGATTGGGCACATGATAAGAACCCATTTCCTTCCTTAATTAACTGAGATTCTCACTTGAAAAAAAAACAAAATATGGGATCTCTTTGATTAATTGAGGAAACTATCACTTAATTAAAGAAGGAAATGTGTTCTTATCGTGTGTCCATTGGGCACATATTAGAAAACCCGATCAAATAAAATGGCCTTGTACTCCATTTATTAGTTTTGCTAATTTAGGAAATGTTGTTTTTATGTGAAGTTTAGAGAGAAAGAGAAACGATGATCGACGGCATAAAAGGAAAAATAATTTTTTCAGGGCAAGGAATAGTTTTCCACTTGCTCAAACATTCAGTAGCATTTCCATTGTTTGGTTCGTAAAAAGCACAATGAGAAGGAATGTTCATGTTATAAAAACCAATTCAACAACGGAAATGATCGATCGTTTTCCACAAAAATGGTTGGAAACCAATGTAACGGATATGATTGTTTGGTAAAGACAAATGGGAAAGAAAATTCATTAGATTACGAGTTTTGTTATTTCCTTCAAAAACTGACTGGTAATTGAATTCAAAAAATCAAAATATGAAAGTAAACAGTTTCATTCCTATTCCTCGAGATTTCTAATGTGTGTATAAGTCAAACAACGAAATTGATAGTTCCCCGAATTCCTCCGTTCTTTTCTTAAACTAATTGCTTACGAGTACAAATTTCTCCTTGTTTTCTTCAGCATCACCAATGAAACATTCCAATGGACGCTCCTCAATGTGACCATTCGATGAAAAGCACAAAAGCACATACAGTTTTAATTTGATGGGCTCCTTCATCTCTAAAACTAAACTTACCCCTCTCTCTTCAAATTAAACTACACATTTTCCCCAAAAAAGATGCAAGTGTGGACACCCTCCTCTCTCTGACTTCCACTAACGTATTCCTTCATTCTTTCTTAAACAAACCTAAAAGTTTGTAGATTTTTCTTTCGATCCAATGACATTTCCCACATACCTTGTCTCTCATTTTTATTATTAATCTTAAAATTCAATTATTCCCCTCCATTTTCAGTCTGATATGACCATGCTACCAATTTCTATACACATTCCATGGAATCTATATCACTATATGTATCATGTATACATGCATGTATACGGTTCAAAACCCGTCTACATTAATCGAGTTGCAAAACGAACTGCTCATCGCCGCATCATCTATTCGAAATGTGACTTTGCTTTATAGAGAAAAGATGTATCATTTGTCCATGACGATCAAATACAGGAATAAAGACATTATTGCCCTAATAAAGCCGACAAACAAAACATTTATATAAATATATACTATAGAATCACGAAGATTGAAAACTATTCATTATTCTGAAATATATACATAAAACAAATCAATCTATGTTATTAATCAAATAATTATTGGATGAGGATCTTAGCACCCTAAGGCACATACAAATTTAAACTCCACATGCAACAAGCATGAAAACTTTCTCCATTTGGTTATGACAAACTATGGAGTGCTAATATCTTCATCCAAGCTATGTCTAGCCCTAAACTTCATGTAACCCTTTTCCCCCAACATTCCTTTGTTTGTAAAAACTCTACCCAACCCCCGACCTTAAATCTATACCTATAATAACAAATTAATAACCATAATCATACAAATTATTGCAAAGATATAATGAGAATTTCTTATCATGCTCCTTTGGTCCCCAAAAAACTTGCATACATACATCATGATATTATTTTTTTTCCTTGGTTGTCCAATTGGTCCATATTTTCCCTCCTCCCCCCCCCCTTTAATATGCCTATTCATTGGATTGAAAGCCATATTCCTTTCCTCTTTTTCTCTTTTGATCATATTCCTAATTTTCCCCATATATTATCTTAGCTTCTTCTCCCTTGTCCTTGTTAGTACACTGTTAAGAAAGACCATATGGCTCCATTTAAATAACGTCACCTACATTCCTTTTCCTCCAATCCCTTTTCCTCCATGATCGACCTATCTTATCGACCGATCGATGTCGAGCTTTCGATTTTTCAACTTGATAGTGAAGGATTCCATATTTGATATATCAGCTGAGATCAGATATATATACTTCTTTTTTTCTCCATCATCGAATCTAGCATAAGTTCTTAGCCTTGATTTTACGTACATGATCATTTCCTATCTAAAAGTCCCTCCAAATGTTGGTGTCCAGAAATCTACCGTGGTTTCATGTGTTACAGGAAAGGTACTAGAAACTGGTACCAAACATAGTCCTCGGCTCCTTAGGTCTTGCTTTGGACCATCTGGATCGACCTTCGTTTTTTCGTTACTCTACATTAAAATCGATTGAATGTTAGTGAATCGAATTTTAGTCGGACCGTCTCATATGAAAATTTGTACAAAAAATACGGAAATGTTTAATAGTACTAGTAGTAGAGAATATATACCGGCTGCTGTTGTTGGTAGGGTGCTCCACTTTTCAAGTATGGGTTGCTTAAAACCTGTTATAATGCATATCCCACGACCAAATTAAATTAGTGTTATTATTTTAAAAATGAGACACTTTTTATTATCTTTCAATAATTTTGTTTACAATTTAAAATATAGTGAGTAATAATATTGTAAATAAAAATGAAAAAATAAAGGACAACTTACACTGACTTGTTCATGGAGGAATTTGATGTACTCGATGGCTTCAGAGAGGACTGACGCAGTATCAGTCTGCAAAAAGATGGGGAAAAAAAAGTGAATAAAAAAAATACCATGATTCATGTATGGACCAATATTAATTAGTGTTTTCTGAAAAATACTTAAAAGTTTTAAGCTTTTTTTTGTAGGTAAACTTTTAAGACCAAAAATTCATAAAAACAAAGTTTGACAACTTATTATTATCATCATCAATCAATACTATCCTTAGCTCTCTCTTTTGTTAAAAGTGAAAGGTAAAGCTAGAATAGGAGGGGTGCTAATTTAGCACCACATATGCTTTTATTGATCACGTTCACTCTGTCGTTATATATGTCGTGTGCCACCTCCAATAAACGAACAAATATAGTGAAAACGCAGAACAAGTAAAAACACTGGGTTGAAATTGTAAAGATCGATATCGATATAATCCAATATTTCAGATCGAGCCAATTAAATGATTGATTAAGTTCAAAACAAGACAAAATTTTCGATAAATCAAAGGAGGGGCAATGGTATATATGGTACATATCTTGGTTTTATTTCTTGTGGGTTTGTCATATTTTTCTCTAATTTACCTTTCCGAAAGGCGAAACCAATTGTTGGAGTGCAGTGATTCTGTCCCCCATCTTCTCTTTCCTCACCTGGTAAAAAGATTTTCCCAAAATCAATCAAACAACATGTCTAACTAACTTGCTTGTTCAAAGATAACGTCATCATCTACATACTTCATTAGTACTAATAAGCTAAGTAGGGAGTGCAAGAATAACACAAATTTATCATATTACTTCACAAACTACCTTGAATGGTGGCAACGTTGATGTAGCTGCGTCGTTCCTCACTCGTTTCGTGTTATTCTCTTGACTAGAGTTACTCTTCTTCACCATCGAGTTTGTATCTCTCATCTCCATTGTAGCCTGCAACTAAAAATTCCAATATCATTAGTGCTTTTACACCAAAACCCTAATTACTAAACTTTTGTCATGATCGAGTCCATGACTAGTGTTTTTTTTTTCTTTTGCAGTTACTAATGAGACGCAAATGGCAGCATATTGTAAAATGTCATACTCAAGAGTCAAGACTACAAATTTAAATACTAGGCAAAAACTCGAGCATGATCAAGCCGTGCCACCGTTTGAGTACCCACCCTTTCGCATGTTATAGGTAAGCTAGGGGGGACGAGAATTGAATTATCATATTATCATCTGGTGACGCTGTATCATTATTCTAGATGAAAAACATAGCAAAACCGACCTTGGGTTTTTCTTCAAAAGATGGCATGGACAATTGAGGAGGAGCTTGAAGCGAGGAGAAGAAGTTAGGCCTAACATCATTCATGCTAACCGCGGACGCAGATGCATTCCAATACGGCGCGTTGTTCATAAACTGAAGTTGTTGTTGTTGTTGTTGTTGTTGTTGTTTAGGAGACGAGGCACGAAGAAACTGAGGCATGCCAAAGTAAATTTGCTGATAATTACCGCTATTGTTATTAGTAGCACCATAACCAAGTTGTTGTTGATGTTGATGATTATTTTGTTGATCATGACCCATGAGACCCTGTAAGATACTAGACGGGCTACCATAGACGGAGGACGACGACGACGAGTCGAGCTGAAAACCTTGGTTGTTATTGCAGGTTATACTGCTCTCCATTGAACTGCAACTTGGGGAGAATTGTGGTTGTTGTTGTTGTTGCTGTTGTTGATCTAATGAGAAACCTCGCCCTATTTGCTTCAACTCCGGCGAATCTTCGTTGCTCGGAAACAACTTTTCCGGCCTCCATTGAAGCTGTGGATTACTAAAAAGAACTCCTCCTCCTGCTCCGGCTCCTGCTCCTGCTCCGGTGGCTTCTTGCTGAAAACTCGAGCCCAAACCCATGCCTTCTTGCAGCATAGACCGGAAACTATTGTCCGTTTTTCCAGGGTTCCTACTAATCATAAACACAAACAAGTTTATATTCGCATATTATTAGGTACACTTGTATTATTAAAGCAAATATATCATATGCTCTAGCTTAAAAAACAAACTTCGTTTTGTGGATTGTTAATATTTGGTTTGGAAGAAGAAATCAAACTAAACAATAACCACATAAGTTCAAAATCGGTCTTACAAAAGAAGTGTGTTCAGGAAGAATGGAATTGAATGGAGGGCGAATAATTTTAGAGTATTGTGATCACTTACAGTATATGTTGTTGGTTCCACTCCATAGTAGGGGAATTAGAAAGACCTAACCCCATAAGTTGTAAAGAAGAAGCGTCCAACTTAGTGTCAACAGCCGAGGTCTCGGTCAACCACCCGTACCCAGCTCCGGCACCACTGGTGCTGTTGGCAAGGGTAGTGGTGGAGGAAGTAGAAGAACAGCCGCCACTGACGCCGTCAAACCTTGTAGTAGTAGCACTACTTCTATTGTTGTTGTTAGGTGAAGAATCCCACCAATTAGCTCCTCCACAATATTCCTCAGCCATATGATAGTTATATGTACAGTACACAACTTAGCTTAAAATTTGAGAAATGAATAATAATATTTTTAGAGTATAAGCTAGGCTTGTGCTACAAGTGATATGGAGTAATTGATTAAATTGTCACTGTGGTTTTCTCTCTCTTATATGTTGATAAAAATGAAATGATGAAAACGGTTCGCTACAACAGACCACATATTTATATTGCCGACTTTATACACTCTGAGGGTGAGTTTATACGATAGAAAAGCAAGGGCAGATGTGGTTGACATTTCGAGGGGTAAGGTCTTTTTTTTTTTTTGGCCACCCTCTCTCGTGTATAATCATGAGGTATGAGAAAAGGCATTTTGTAAAGAAATTCGCTAATTATTGTGGAAAAACTTGTTTAAATCATGATTATGTGAAACTTATGTATTAAGATACAAATGGACAAAACCTCGACCGTTAGATTAGATTTTTTTGGTTGGATACAGATTGTTGTTTTATGCATGTATACAGTGAAAGTTGTAGTAATAAAATTGAGATCTCAAATTTATTCTTGGAACATAACGAAGTTCCGGCGATTTTCGGAAAGTTAAATTTGCTCAGGGTGCTTAAGACCTTAGACTCAAAAAAACAATTATTATGATGTGTATTAAGATATAAAACCGTTGGCAAGAAAGATATCAATGTGTCAATCGCTCGTATAACTAAGAAATTGTAAATGGCATGCAAATACTATATGATACCCGAAATTAGAGGACATTTATGTGAGCTTGCGATTCAGACTATATTGATTGAGACAATTAACTTATGATTTCGGTTGATATGATTATTTCACATCTTGTTAATTTTATCCATACATAACATTCTCTCATCCAACAACGACTTATTTGGTAGGTCGTCGTAATAATTCAAGGGAATTGTAATGCATTTTGTGCATTTTAATTATAACAAAAACTTTTCTAGTATATATAATTTTTTTTTCTCTGGACGCTTTAAGCCTGTCTTTTAATTACTTTTTGTTAATCAAAGGATGCACTAAAGGTCCTTAATTTCGTGTTTAATTATTGGAATAATGGAGCCTAATGTTGGTGAATATGTAGAAGAAAATAAAATAAATAATGCAAAGATGAGAGAGAGAATAGGCCAAGGTAGCTAATCATGAGGTACTGAATGGAGGAAATAAGAATCTGCCTTCTGTAAAGCTCCTGTCCCAGATTTCGTTTTGGGTGAGTCTCGAAATATTGAAGTATGTTCTAAGGTTAGTGTTATGATGATCGACTTCTTATGTCTTGTCAAAATATTGCTAATCATCTCTATTGTATGTATTTCTGTCCATACTTTAATTTCCAAAAATGATTTTTTTTTTTTTTTAAGATTATCACCTTTAAAAGAGTAAAACCATTTCCGGTTTATGAATTATAAACTTAGCTTGTTCGAATAGAATTTTAAGTTATTTGACCACTTGGTTAATTTTTACCGGTTAAAAATTTTACGTGCCTAGAGACAACTGGATACTAATGTTTTATAAAATGAATGTTTAAAGTTGCGAGATTTGATTTGAACTTGTGTTTAATTAAGTTGAATTATAGAGTCATAGACTCATAATCTTAAAAAAAAAAAACATGTATAGTTTCTTTGTATACTGCTCTACACTACTAGATACCTTTCAAGGAGCAAGCTTTCTATTGGAAAACCCCGAATTAATTAGGGGTGAGGGAGAGGTGCAATGATACGAGAGGTAAAATCGAGAGGATCTTAGGGCTAGAGTAGTTAAGAACTTAAAACCGGGATTGAGGAAAGTTGGGTTAAAGATTTTCAAAATAAGTCAAATAAATTAAGCCAAAGTTGGACTTATGTCTGTATTTATCTCTCCTTAGAAGTATTCCCTCTCACCTACACGGCTACACCTATAGAATACAGTGGTATTTATACAATTACCTCAAAACAAAAACACACACAAAAAACAAAATCCCTATATGTACGATTACTTATTATAACAATCATGACCGACCCTCAAAAAATAATCATGATCGATCATGAATGCAAAATGACGAGGTGATGCATAATTAATTCTAAGTTTTTTTCATTGAGTTCTTAATAATTTTAAGTTAATCCTAGCTATAGACATATAAAAATGGCCTATTGAAATTTACTATATTCTATTGATTATAAGTACTATTGTACTACTTAATAGGAGTTACATACATGCATTGAAACAAAACTTTGGTAGATACGTTTGTACGCGTTAAAAAAAATTGTAGATAATTAAGTCGTACAAAGCTTAAAAGGGATTCAGGAAGAAATTCAAATGTAAATCCTAATGTAGCTAGACTTAGCTCCACTCATTAGTTATGATCCCTAACATCCCTTTATATGTAGGACAAATTTCAGATAAATGCCTCAAAGTTTAAAGGTTTTCCTTTATTTGTATCTAATCATATATTTAACTTCTTGCATTTCTACTACTATTGACGTTTTGTTTGAGATTCCTTTTCGTGTTATTCACACCGCCTGGAGCTGGAGTAAAAAATTGTTCAAAAAGAAATAGGAGTATTAGGTTTTATACGATATGTATTTTTGTGTCAAAATGGGACAAATTATAATTAATTCATATGTGCAAAGGATATGCATTAGATGAAATTAAAGAAAATTAAGTCTCGTACGATGAGTGATAAAATCTAGATTTTTGTATGCAAGGGTGACTGGCCTTAAACTTTGTTTAGCTTCATTTAGTTGGTTTACCACAACACATTATTATTGATAATTTTCCTGCTGGAATTTGTGCAACAAATCAAAAACATTTTATTAAATCGTCATAAGCCTAGCTTTTTCATTGCTCATGTGCTCATCTCTACCAATTCTGACATAAAGGAAATTCAGGGTTCGTTTTAATTTTCTTGGTATTACAAGTGGCTTGTGTTCCAGAAAAGACCAACAGATGCATCTTGTTGCATGCACATTCTCGACTAGAATTCATTTGTTGGATTCTGCCCTTCATCGGGAGTTTGGGACTTCAGTTTCCATTATTTTTCTTCTTTTCATAATTATTAGTATAATAACTGAAATTATGGGCAAGACAGATAAATTATACTTGATAATAATGAAGATAAAGTATTAAAGTCAGAGTTGTGAAGCAATTATGAAAAGAAGAAAAAAGAACTTTATTCCAATAATAGTAATATAAGTAGCAACCTATAAAACTGTTGCACACAAATTTGCCATGTAATAACATTTCAACAAAATTCTAAACAAATGGTTTAGGCTAACGCTTTGATCCTATACTTTTAATTACAACTATTAGCCCAAAACAAAAGAACAAAATGTGATACCAAATTTTTAGTTGTTCATAACGCGGTGGAGGAATCTTATCTCGTCTCAGTGGATAAATGTGTAGCTATTATAACTAATACTTTCACTCTTATCGAAAGATATCTAAGTGCAAGTCCTAACTCATACATGTAAGAGTTTTTCAAGTTCAATAGAAAATGTGAGCTAAATAAAATTTGAATATAAAATGACTTGATCAAGGTAAGTATCTATGTATATATTGATTTGAAATATCATGTTAATGTACAAATCAATGTCTGGTCCTCATTTATGAGATCAAACTTTTAATTGAGATAATTCTTTCACTTTGTTTGAGAATTTCAACATTCTTATTGATAGCCCTTGCTTATGTTGATTCTTAGCCTACGTCTAATTCCATGGACCATATATCCACTGCCAGTCAATGTATCGTCATGCTTATTATTAGCATTTCAAACCCAAAGGTTATGTCACTAATAAAGAGCCTCTTCGATTGAAAACTTATTCATTTCCATCTTAAATTACTAAGTTAGTATTTCGAGTTTAAACAACTTAATCCAAAGAGGATAAAGGTTCAAATCTAGTCCGACCACCGACGTCTATGCGATTGAAGACGCAAGCAAGTCATGTGAGTAGAAAACCCACTGTGGGCGTGGGGCTGAGTTATTCGAGAGTCATAGAGACTTATAACAAGAAGTTGTAGATCAAAGAGTCCTTAAAACAATGTTTCTCCTCGTGTATTGAGTAGTCTTTGGTGTCCCCGCTCGTCTGAGGTCCTACATTTTATGTACCTTTAACTTTCGAGTGTCTTTGTTTTCTTTATGTCACTCCACCAACCTCATGCTTACTACATATTGACATCATCATCATCTTCCCTCAATCTTCCATTCTTCCTCCATCATCTACTAATTCCAAGGTTATAAAAACGTTACTGCAACATTTTTATCCCTTCAATTAAACATACACGTCCTTCATACATACGTCATTGGGCATGAATGCCTCTTAAACAGCGAGGACTCTGCTAGACTGCTAACATATACGGAGTAAAAGAAAATCTTAACTAAAAGTCAAAACTGATGATGATTAGCGCTCAGACGGATGATTTTATATATAGTTTCAAAAGAAAATGAGTTATGCTGTATTTAGCTACTTTAATTAACTATTAAGTCAGCTTGTACTCCTATCCCATCAACTTAGATTAGATTTTATATATACAGTGCGTACCCATCAATTCCTCCTCACTTATTATCTCCATAGATACATATACATACATATATCAGAACAGAATAGTTAGGGATGTAATTCAACCGTCGAATGATACAAATGGTGTAATAATCTCACATATCATATCATAGCAAGATGCCAATACAAGGAAGACACAAATGTAGGCATCAATCAAAAACAAAATAATAATAATGTTATTAGTAGACAAAATGGAGAATAAATCAGAGAAATATTCAAGACAAAAAACGACTAATGGTAATGATGGGGTGAAGAATAGCAAGGGTCGTTGTCTTTGGCTCTGACTCTAATGAGAAAAATTAAAATAAAGAAAAATTACGTTAAGCAGGAGCAGCTAGCGAGAGCGAGCGAGCAGAGCAGAGGAGTGTGACTCTGACTCGTTACCGCGCGTGCGCCGTGTAGACCCCCACCACGCACTTGGTTGACTTTTGTCAGATTTCAAACACTAGTACGCTCTTCCTCCTATTTTTATTCAACTTATAATATCTACTACTAGTATGCCTTTTTACTTGTTAAACAAATCGTGAATCATCGTAATATATACGTCCAATGAACAAAACCATATTTGGCTTGATTAGCTTTCGTGACGCCATTTCCGAGCGTTACATTGTGTCATACTGTGGCGGAACTGCGAGAGAAAATGTTGAGTTCGGATCGGAGTTCATTTATAGAAGTTGTCATTGCCGTTTAGAACATCGAAACATTATAATTTACTCCGAAATTGTTCACTAGCTTGTTTTGAAGTAAATTTCTAAGAAAAATTATGATCTTTCAAAAGTTTGAAGTGGTCGTTGCCGCGTGAGAGTCCCTTGATTCAACCAGAGGTAGTGTGGCTTGTATGAATTAGGATCTCGGAAGTTTGTTCTATATTATATTAATCGGACCTCAAGTTTAGAGATATAAAGAAAGAAAAATTACTTTTACCTAGCATCAACAAGAAGTTACACTTATTCTTTTTTTGGAAATGAAGTTACACTTATTCTTGCTTCCATGAGTCAGAATAAAATTTAGGAAAATCTCTAACTCAATCCTAATTCAACAATTAAGGAACGAGGCATGAGCTCTTAACGAGGATGACAAGAGTCCACTTTTTTTTTCTTTTTTTTTTTTTTGCGTCGGGCTAGTCTAAATTCAACCGTGAGATATTATATATATATATATATATATATATATATATCACTTGCACAATTCGATCAGCTTATTTTCATGTTTTTCCACTTATATATATTCGGTCAGCTGTTGAACCATTACTACTGAAGTTTAAAGCTAAGGGCTCATATTGGTACGTTGTTAGCTATTACTAAGTAGTCAAGTAGAGTTTTGAAGAGATATATAGAGCAAACATCTAACATGATCTACCATGTTATATTAGAGGTCAACGACAAAGTAGTAGACTAAAGTTAGCCGCCCATGTAAAAATTTCCAACACTTTCGTACCAAAATATATACACAATTACACAACGAAAGTATATGGTCGTTATTATTATTGTAGTATGAATGTATGATCAATCATTTTCATTGTGTTAGGTTTACTATTTGTTTCGTTACCTTTTATGATAAGGATACCTTAATCTAGACATCCACAAACTTAAACATCAAGAAATTAAAAAATTAGAAAAATGTGACATTATCAAGTTTGTCTGTCAGCCTCCACATTGGTCTAATTTTACTGCACAATTAATTCTCTTGTAGTTATTATCAAAGATTTATAAATGACTCGTGCTCATCATCCTAATTATTAGTGCTCATCTTACTAATACGATGTGATTGATGATATTTCTCATATAGTACATAGTTTGCTAATGTCACCAAGTCAACGGTTAATCATTAGTTTAACTTACCAAGTCAATTTGGAAGTTGACTCATCCTACGGTGACAATATGGTAAAAAAAATGTCAACTCATTGTTTCATCATTGGCTACTTTATTTCAATTTGTAATTAGCCAAGTTAGGCCAAACTTTAGGTCATCGACTCATCGTAGATATTGCAATTTATATATACTCCAATCCCTCCAAGCCTAAATGATAATTTACTTATATTTCACATGTTTTTTTTTTTGGTAGATAGTAAGATGTGTTGGAAAAGATATATATAATACAGCGTATAAAAAACGTGATGTCACGATATGCAAATCATATGATAACCATAAATAACATTCAAATGAACAAAATTGAAATATTAATGTAAACTGGCGTAAAAAGAAATGAGAAGACCTTCTGAACTAAAGGAAATATTATTGTACTCTTAAGTAGAATATTGTACACGGCTACTTGAGGAAATCGAGTCCTATAAAGCACTAGCATTGAAACTTATATGAGAAAGCTGAGGCGGCATATCACATATTTCAATGATCTGCTCAACCCGAAATTCAAAGATCATTGGATATCATAATTATTGTGAGCACATTTATAATTAATATTCACAAGATATGTTAGATTTGTTTCATGATGTTCTGTTGACGTTGAAATTTACCATCAAACCGTAATTGTTCTTGATTAGTAAGTTTTTTTTTTCTTAATACTTGATTAATATATATATTAGTCTGGAATCTCACTGACCAATGGCGGAGAAGGTAGGGAAATCGCACAAACTGTCATAGGTGACTAACTATTCAAAGTCTATGAAAACATAGGCCGGCACAATAAAAACTCAAAACCTTTTAATTAAAAAAAGCCCTTAAATTATGGAGTGAAAAACTATAATAATCAGGACTGAAATGCGTTTTTTTGTGTCAATGTTTAAACTTTTACTTTGATGATAATTTATAAAACTAAGCACTTCCAATCATGATATTATGGAATTCACTTAACTAGTATATATGCTATAATCAATATCAATATATATTATTATTTGAGGTTTTTTTTGAGCTCTCACAACGACCGAGTGATATTAGAGAGTCCAATTTTTTATGAACTTTAATTACATTAACTATCATTATGGTATATTTTCCTAATTTTGTTCCATCATATTTCTAATCCTAATAGAAGTT
>JBBYHQ010280332.1:0-21997 GCA_038382645.1 Spergularia azorica
GGCAATTAGAGACTCAGTGTTGTCCGTTCAGAGCACTGTTGAAGTGGTGGCAAAATGGTTGAAAGAAGAGATCAACAAAAAGGAAAATGAAGCAATGGACCAGATGATGTCCTCTATTGTAAGAAACACAAATGAAGGCCCGGGACAGGTATTCCGGGTTCTTGAAAATTCAGTATCTGTTGCAGATGAAATTGAACTCGGCGAAAGAATCTTCCAAGCGATTAAGTCGTGGAGCCCTGCAGATGTTGCCAGGAAGATGGTAAACAGCCAATGTAAAATGCTGTCAGAATTTCTGCAGATTTGTGACTCCAAACTAAAGTTGTTGGAGAAATTGAAGCAGCAGATGTAGGTTTGCTGTATGTGAGTTAACTGACGACAGCTGGTTGTAATTGGTACTTCCAGTAATCCAGTATGAATATGGGTGGCCATGTCAACTCGACTCGGCTCACTGAGTCTTCCATTGCTCATACTCTTGTAGCAGGAGTGCGCTTATTCTTTCATTCCTTTCATAGCGTGCTTCAGGAACCGAGCGTCACCTGCTAATTTACAGTCCCCAAGTTTTCTGATCTTATTAAAGTGTTCTGCTCTATTGGAACTTTGGAAGTACTGAGTTTTCATCATGTACATTAGATATAACAATGATTTTAATTTCTAGTACATACAGGGGAATGTTTGTAGCTTCGCTTCTTATACGAATTTTGTAGCGTTTTAGTATAAAGAGGCATTGCACAGACCCATCTGAGTCTGATTTTTACTAAGGTCTCTGTTTTCATCTCCCGAGTAGTTTTTACAGTCTTGTGTTTTTTGGATGAGAAGTGTTGCAGGCTGAAGGCAAGTATTTTTATCTTGACGCTGAAGTTTTTTACCCGAGTTATCTCAGTTGCTAGCTAATTATCGATTATCGACTGATGGTTTACTCTGGAAGATTCAAGCATGTACTATGTGGGCAGACTGGGATGATCCGGACAGGTGCAGCTAGCTAGTTTAGCTGTCCCTGTACAGATAACAGAGGATTTTTTTTCTGGACGAGTTATAGAGATTGTTGTCCCTGGACCATGATTGCAATGCAAATAATTTCATCAGTGGTGAATGTGTTACACATATCATAAGCTCATAGACACCCTAGGCCTACCTGGTTTGTGAACCCGGGTTTTGCGGGACGTTGGTCCTGATTTTGGGAGATGGGAAGGCGACAGTGACGAACATGGAGCCGTCCCTGAGATGTACGACCTATGCCCATACTAAGGGCCTAGATATACTCGTGTACTTGGGAGCTGGGACTTGTTCCACGGTCTCATATTAGTTGGACTTGTTTATGTAACGACGAATCACGGAAGACGGACACTTCAATTCATGTAGCCAATCAAAGCACAGAAGTACACATCCAAGTAACTTGTTAGAGAAGGTGGGTGCAACAAACAAAACTGGATGTTTCGCCATGTTTGGTGAAATGCATCTATTAAGATGCAGTATCTTACTTTGGTCATCACTCTGCTTATTCTTGTACTATATATTCCCAACACTTGTCCTCGTACTTCCAAGATAAACCTACAAAAGCTTCACTCTCGCAAAAGCGGCAGTAAGATGGAGATGCATCCAAGCACAAAATCTTGCTGCCGATTCCTTATTTTGCTCCTTTTATTCGTGTTTGGAGCATGTTTAGCTGATGCTGCTACTCAATATCATGACTTTGTTGTAAGTTTAATAATTCAACTTCCCATGTCTGACAGTATGAGCATACTTTGATGAATCAGTTTTGACTGATTATAAACTTGGCTTTCTTACAATAAATGGCCAATATTTGTGGGGTTGTAAGTTTGTAACAGGTTTGTGGGAATATAACAGGTTCAAGAGACGCCAGTGACGAGGCTGTGCAAAACTCGTAACATCCTTACAGTAAATGGACAGTATCCAGGGCCGATTCTGGAGACACGCAATGGGGACACCCTGGTCATCAGAGTCAAGAATGCTGGCAAATACAATATAACTCTTCACTGGTGAGTCAACATATACTTGAAAGTTTTGTCACATCGAAAGATTCAGGTGTGTAGGAGATGCAAGTACTTGCATCAGACAACCTTTACCAACAATAATGTTCCCATATTTGAATTACCTAGGCATGGCATTCGTCAGATGAGAACACCGTGGGCAGATGGACCTGAATATGTTACACAGTGTCCGATCAGACCAGGAGGAACTTATACATACCGATACACCATTGAAGACCAAGAAGGGACCTTATGGTGGCATGCTCACAGCAAGTGGTTAAGAATGACAGTATATGGTGCTCTTATAATCTACCCCAAGCTTGGATCTTTATATCCTTTTCCAAAGCCTGCTAGAGAATATCCTGTTGTTTTAGGTATTGCATGACTGATTGACTGAGCTGTAACTTCTTGAAACAAAATTCTTAATTTCTTATATTGACTGTCTGCCTGATGATTATAAGACTATGATCAAAGATTAATGCTTGAAAAACTGGTGTTTGAACAGCGGAATGGTGGAACAGAGATTCGATGAATCTGCTCCAACAGGCCCTTACTACAGGAGTAGCTCCGAATGTGTCTGATGCCTATGTCATCAATGGTGAACCTGGTGATCTCTATCCATGCTCTACAAAAGGTATGGCTTAGACCATCAGTTTCCATATTTATCAAAATTATATACGCAGACACGTCAAAGTAAAATGTGCCACATAGTTTTTGTGAATCCATATCACAGAAACAGTAGTTTTAGTGCACTAAAACTGTTGTCAAATTCAAGTTCTCAGCAAATAAATTTGGCTATAGCCTATAGTTTATATGGAATTTTTATGTTATCAATAGACGGAATATTTTCATTGATAGACCGTATCATGGAATAAACAGTATAGTTGTAGGATTACCTTCAGTCGTAACAAATTACAACTGTGTAGGCACAACAAAATTTCCTGTAGAAGCTGGTGAGACAATTCTACTTAGGATCATCAACTCTGCACTCAATCAACAGATCTTTTTTGCAATTGCCAACCATCAGATGATAGTTGTTGAAGCAGATGCAGCTTACACCAAGCCCTTTACCACCAATGTCGTAATGATTGGACCAGGACAAACAACCAATGTCCTGGTCACTGCTAATCAACCACCAGGCCGCTACTACATGGGAGCAACAGCCTATGCCAGTGCTCCTGGTGTTGCCTTTGACAACACCACCGGAACTTCAGTCCTCGAATACAAGTCTGCTGCTTGTAAACCTAAAACAGGAATTAATTTAAGTCCCATCCTTCCAAGATTACCGGCATGGAATGACACCAACACTGCAACTACATTTACAGCTCAGTTCAGAGGCCTGAATTCCAAGGGAAAGGTCCCACTCGAGATTGATGAGAACCTATTCTTCACTGCTGGTCTCGGATTGATCAACTGCACGCGTCCAAGTCCTATGTGTCAAGCCCCTAACAACTCCAGATTTGCTGCTAGTATCAACAACATATCTTATGTACCGCCTAAAAGGAACTCTATACTGCAAGCTTTGTATCAGAATACTCCTGGTGTCTTCACTACAGATTTCCCTCCAGTGCCTCCGGTGCAGTTTGATTATACCGGAAATGTCAGCAGGTCTTTATGGACACCTATAAAGGCGACTAAAGTGTACAGGTTGAAGTTCGGAGCTACTGTACAGCTCATATTTCAGGACACTAGTATATTTACAGTTGAAGACCACCCTATGCATCTTCATGGTTACCATTTCTTTGTCATTGGTACGGGTAAAGGTAACTTTGATCCGAGTAAAGACCCTGCCAAATTTAACCTCGTCGACCCACCTGCAAGGAACACCATTGGAACATCACCTGGTGGCTGGGTTGCCATCCGATTTGTGGCTGATAACCCTGGTAAAATTGAGCTGTAAACTTATTTCATCCCATTTTTACTACTGTTTCTTAGCTTTTCATTGCCATATCTCTAAACTCTGTATGTCCTCTTTGTTGTACAGGGGTGTGGTTTTTGCACTGTCACATTGATCTTCATCTTACCTGGGGTTTGGCTATGGTCTTTTTGGTTGAGAACGGCGATGGGGTACTCCAGTCTATCGAGTCACCACCAGTTGATCTCCCTCAATGTTAACTGTTGTTGAGCATTTCAGATTCATACCATATTTTTATCAGGAAGAAATGTCCAGTTGAGCAAGTCATATAAAAGATTAGACTTACTTTTTTGTTTGTGTGTGTAAAAATCCATTTCCTTCATTCTCCTACTTGTACAAGAAGATTCAGATCCATTAGGCTGATGATCTTGTTAGTTTGATCTAGTTTGTATTGCAAAGAGAGTGCATTGTAAATTTTATGTCTATGAATACTTACTTCTTTGATCATACTATATTCCACATCTTTTGTAGCCGACCCTAAATTGTTTCGAAACTAAGACTCTATTGTTAGTACATCATATAACGTCAATAATCACAATCACCTGGCTAAAATCAAAGGCAAAGTATCCATAATTCGAAATTTGCTGTAGTCCAAGTTTTAAGGACATAAATTAAATGCTTGGACGATTTCTGTATGGAATATGATTTATGAGACTCCGTAAATGATCTGGAGTCGGCTAACATCTCAAAGTGCTGTATAGAATTCGCCAACTCATCACTCTGAGTTAGAACTGTTGGATACTAGGAAGTAAAATGTCAAAACTCAGAGAAGAAAAAAGTCCTATGTATAAGGTTAGTCCAAGCTTCTTTACATGAGTTGAAATTTTGGACATGCCTCGCCAAACAACGCGTAGCAGTTAAAAAAGATCCTCAGTTCATTTCAAACGTACTCAAGACTCAACTCTTCTAACAACGTTTGCAAGAAATTTCAAGTTCAACTGTTCAACATAGAAAGATTATTAGTTCTTGACTTGTTAAATTCTTTTGAGTTTTGACTAATTTTGCCACATTTATTTCTAAAAAGAAAAAAAAAAAAAGCAGGTGTTATAGTTTAGTTGTTCTGTTTCAACTCCATGATTAAGACTTAATCTCCAATTTTTAACGAACTTGAGCTTCCCATAACCAACTAATGTACTACTATACTTCTAAACTACTCTTTTGTGGGTGATGGTAGGTGTACATTTGTTTGATTTTGTTGCAATCTACAACATTAAAATGTCTTGCAATATAGCTGTACTTTACTGCACAAAACTTGATTATGCGAAAATTTTACAAGAGCGATTTATACAAACAACAATAAATTCTAAATTGAACGATCCAATACGCGAAATGGGCATTATATGGAACTATACCGAGTTGAATTGAACTGAAATAACACAAAGTAACTAGAGTTACTAATGCAAGATATCAGTAATGATATACTCATTTCATCGTCATCGTTGTTTATATGATCGAAACCTGCTCATCAGTTATGCCTTATGTGCGCAAGTCTAATGTCCTATACAACAGTGGTCACTAGACAACATTGTTGTTTATAAGAAACCTACTGTACGATTCTAGGTTTGTAGGTGTTGGAGTTGCTGAGTTACCAAAACCAGAACGATTCCCAAGTGATTCTTCTCATTGGGTAGCCTTATTTCTAAATCTGCTTGGTCAACTAAACACTACCAAATTAACAAATTTAACCCCACAATCATTGCCACTATGCATAACACGAATTAAGGTTGCTAATTCCTCCTGATTAAAAAGACATATGAACCCCATAATCTGAATTTTTATTGATATCCAAACGACGTAGATCAAGTTTTATGTTCACGGACATACATTATCTCATGGACTAACCCAAATCTCCTCCTTTATCGGGGCTCAATAGGGGTGAGGTCGTGTTCATGATTCATCGATACTTCAAACCCACAATCTAGTGGAAAAAATTAGTGCCAATGCATGTCAAAGCAAAGACTGCAATATTTTCAATCTGCAAGGAAAAAACTTCAAGACCTGGGTTCACATTTCAGAACTTAGGCTCTACTGCACAACTGTACTCTTGACCTAAAATGCTGTCAATGTCACCAAAAGTCACCTGTATTACTGCACACAGAAGATAGTAAAAAAAAAATACCACTTCCAGATGAAATATATACGATACTACAGTAGATGAAAGGTATACTTAGCGTAATGGTCGACCTTAATAGTAATTAGGAATATAATATTATTCAAATAAGAATACTAACTAAGCTTAGTGGGTGTACCAAATCTTGAGTATAACTGGAAAACTACTCTGCAAAAAATCCATCTACGAAAAACTATAATTTCTAAATAAATAAGGTATTAGGTTTTCGTAAATGTATAAATACCCAACTCTACTTCTTAGTACCACAACACACAGAGTAACAACACAAGAAAAATGGAGTTGCACAACATAAAATGTGGTCTCTTCCTCGGATTCTCCATGCTCTTTGCATTTGCAGCCTGTCTAGCAAATGCCGAAACCCATTTTTACAACTTTGAGGTATGTCGATTCCGAGCAAGGTTTCTACTCATGCACATATAGCTTAATAGCTGAGCTCCATCCTAATCTTCTTTCATATTTTGCTTAACAGATTAAACCAACGCCAGTGAGTAGGTTGTGCACGACCCAGCATGTTATGACAGTGAATGGTCAGTACCCAGGGCCAACCATAGAGGTGCGCAATGGCGACAACCTAGTCATCAAGGCTACCAATACAGGCAAATACGCTATCAGTCTGCACTGGTAAATGAAACTAACAATGCATCTCTCCCTATGATCACAACACTCGTATACACCTTAATGTGAGCTTATGGGTTATGACAACCTTATGTGTTCCTAATTTTACATTACTGATAATTAACTCAGGCATGGACTTCGCCAAATGAGGACACCATGGGCGGATGGACCTGAATACATTACACAATGCCCAATAAAACCGGGAGGAACCTACACATACAGGTTTGCGATAGAAAACCAGGAAGGTACTCTCTGGTGGCATGCTCACAGCAAATGGTTGAGAGCCACTGTATATGGGGCTTTTATTATGTATCCTAAGCTGGGATCTTCATACCCCTTTCCAAAGCCTGCAAGCGAATATCCAGTTCTTCTAGGTAACCGGAATACGTACAACACTACAACATGCCAGTGCTATCATAATTCATATATGTCATTGCGTGAAGATAAGAGAATCATGAGATAACATTTAAACCTGTTTTGACAGGGGAATGGTGGAACAGAGACCCAATGCATGTCCTTCGACAGGCTACTATAACAGGAGCGGCTCCAAATATCTCTGACGCATATACTATTAATGGTCAACCTGGTGATCTCTACACATGTTCCACCAAAGGTTCCATCTTCTATTCTCCCCATCTCTCCTAAACATAAAGCATTTGTAACTGCCTAACCGGGTGTAAATAGAGGATAAAACAGATCAAAAGCCGAAGAAGTAACATAACTTTCAACAAGTATTTATGGTGCAGCAGCTCAGAGGTCTTGCAATATCAAATCCAGCTATATGATTAATATCCACTCCAACTAGAAGGCAATATTTAAGCAAAGTAACCTATAATTGTTTGACACTCAACAATGAACTTGCTCTATGATATATTGATATGTCCTGACCCAAAAAAAAAAAAAATGATATGTACTACAGTAATAAGGGGGGGTGATTAAGATAAGAAGGCTGGTGTAAAACTGATAAAGGTCAATTTTACCCGAACAGGAGCTTAACACTATCACTGCCTTGACTGCCATGCAGGTACGACAATATTCCCAGTGCAAGCTGGTGAGACGATTCTTCTCCGCATCATCAACGCTGCACTCAATAACCAGCTGTTTTTTTCAATTGCTAACCACCAAATGACAGTTGTAGAGGCAGATGCAGCTTATCATAAGCCCTTTACCACCAATGTCATCATGATAGGACCAGGTCAGACAACCAATGTCCTGGTCACTGCTAATCAACCACCAGGACGTTACTACATGGCTGCTACAGCCTATGCCAGTGCTCCTGGAGTAGCTTTTGACAATACCACCACAACTGCAATTCTTGAATACAAGTCTGGTAACACTAAAACTAATAGCCAATCCAGACCGATACTTCCACGACTACCGGTCTGGAATGACACCAACACTGCAAATGCATTCACTGCCCAGCTCAGAGGCCTTAACTCAAAGGGGAAAGTTCCACTGGTCATAGATGAGAACCTATTTTTCACTATCGGACTGGGAGTAATTAACTGCCCCGGTCCAAACGTCAGATGTCAAGCCCCTAACAACACTAGGTTCACAGCGAGTATGAACAACGTATCTTTCGTACTCCCGAAAAGGAATTCCATATTGCAAGCATTGTACCAAAATACTCCGGGAGTCTTCACAACAGACTTCCCTCCCGTGCCCCCAGTGCAATTTGATTACACTGGCAATGTACCCAGAGGGTTGTGGACACCTGTTCGGGGGACTAAAGGTTACAAGCTGAAATTTGGATCCACTGTACAAATTGTTCTTCAAAACACAAATATCTCCACAATTGAGGACCACCCAATGCATCTTCATGGCTATCACTTCTTTGTCATTGGGACTGGAAAAGGTAACTTCAATCCAAGAACAGATCCAGTAAGATTTAATCTGGTTGATCCACCAGTAAGAAACACTATTGGCACAACACCAGGAGGATGGGTGGCCATTCGATTTGTGGCCGATAATCCAGGTATAACACCAGAAACCTAATGTTAATTACTTTTTTTGGCTATCTTACTCCTCGAAGATGACAATGCTAATCTTCCTTTTTTTTTTTTCTTGAAAACTCAAACAGGAGTTTGGCTGATGCATTGTCACCTTGATGTTCATATTGGCTGGGGTTTGGCTATGGTCTTCATAGTCGAGAATGGAGTTGGTGAACTAGAGATAATAGAGGGTCCTCCACCAGATCTCCCTCAATGCTGATTACACTAAAGCTTTCAAATTACACAAGTTTCTGTGCAGAGAATGAATGAAGTCTAACAGATGTTTTTCATCCGGAATTAATCTACCCTTTAATCATGTGTATTTTAAGATGTCCTTGTAAAGTTATTGTTTTGAATGCAAGAAGTTTGCCACACGAAAGTAAAGTCTTTAACTTTCCCCTCTCATTTCACTTATGTAACTCATCTTACTCTTATCACAATTCAAGGAGTCAAAAGGAACAGATACCAGTTGACGGAAACATAAGAAACTCAGCAAATGAAAAGAAACAAAAGCACCAAACACAAAGCCACAAGGATAAGAGATTTAACAACCATCACAAAGCTTCTTCACTAGATAAATTTCTTTAGAGTAGAAAGTATTGAGACTTACAAAATTCTTAGCAACAAGTTGCGCCTACTAGTTATTCAAGCAACGAATTTCAGACAACGGGTATCATTGTGAATGTTTTGGCACCGTTTACAGCAGAATCGTGTACCACACCTCACACAAGCATAATTTGCATTGAACCCACAGACTGTACAGAAATTGCGACGACATGTAGAGCTTGGAGGTCCAACAGCAGCCCTGAGATATGTAGGCACATGAAGGGGCAAAGACTCCAAGTTCGCCTGTTTCCACCATCCACAAAAAAACAAACATCTTTTACAAGCTAAATCACAACCACATTAAGATTTCACAACTCAAATTCCAACCACAATTTAATTCAAAAACCAAACATTACTCATTCCATCCCATTCCAATCCATTCCAATCCTCACCTCTTGAACGAGCTCGAGAAACGATTTTGGAGCCTTCCTTGCATTCTCCCTTGCTTTACCCTGCCGTGTTTTCCTCTTCATACTCAAGGATTGCTTCTTTTGTACATAAGCTACATAGATAAACATCCACACAAGGTACGTATATCAAGTTCCAACCTTTCAACATCAATCTTCCAATTTACGCAATCATACACTGAGTTCACCACAAATCCCAAGCTTTAGCATCATCATCATCATCAACATCATCATAATTCATAAATTCACAATTACCAATTCACATTCAACAGTAAAAAAAAATCATAATTAAGCATTCTTTAGAACTGAATTAACATTAATTAAGTTGAGATTAATGAGATAAACAATCAAACCTTCATCATCATCATCAAGCGAGGCGTCACCGTCGTCGTTGGTTTCTACAGTTTCGATTCCGGCATTGTCGTTTTCTAGAGCTTCAAGTCTTGCTAAAGCTGCCTAATTTACAATCAAATCATCAAACACAATTTTTTCAATTGCTCAAAAATTTGCCCCAAAATTAATCAAACTTGAAGAAGAAGATTTCAGTAAAAAAGAGGAGGAAGGGATGAGGCAAACCTGAGTTCGATTGTCTGAGCTGGCAAGAGCTGCCACCATTCTAGACGCGACCTTACGAGACCTCGTCGATACTCGCCGGACTGAGCCGGACATTTCGTCCTCCATCGCCGGAATATTCTTTGAACCGTAAACTTACTTACTCAGACCGATAGTCTCGAAAAAACCAAAACCGATACCAAACAAGCAATCGACAACTCCAGCTGATTTTCGCACTTGTTATAAGTTTAGGAATTTTGTGACAATTTTCATTTCTCGGAAAAAAAAAAAAAAAGAATGAAAATTTTGCACCATTTGTAAATTTTGGGCCGGGCCGGGTAGGCCTGTAACAAAATGGCTAATGGGCCACCTTTTCTGATGTTAGTCCAACTATGTTTGCAACATTTTTTTGGTAACATTGTCGATGTTAGAAAAACCGTTATTATTATTATTATATTATATTTTAAGTGTGATCAATATAACGAAGCACACACAGACCATGCAAATTGAGTCACGATATGGCATATGGAGGATGTATGTGTTTAGTTAGCATTGACAACATACGTGTTTTTTAGCAAATGATTTAAGCAAACATGAATAGAGTTTCTTCATCGAACCAAAGTCCAATTTGTGAAAACAAAGATAATATGATTTTTCGATTATCAGGGTCTCCATTTTCATAAACCACGTAAAAATCACTACTTAACTTTATTTCGCTAACATTAAGAATACAAAAAAAAAGTGGAAACCACCAACATACAATGATAACGACCGCATCCTAAGATTACACCTACACTAAGTGAACAATACGCTAAATATCTATACAAATCCAAGGAGTGGCACGTTGATCTCTTAAGACTTGTTGTTGCACTACTAACACTGAAGACGACGTATTAAAATCCGTAGACACCAAAAAATCACCTATAAGCCCTAGCTCCGGATTTTCACTCCAATTCGACAATCCTTCCAACAACGCCGGATTAATCCCATGTTTCCTCCCTACAATCCACAAATCGATTGCCGTAGAATCATTTAACGATTGTATCGCCGAGACGGTCTGTAACCCGGTAGCGACAACCACTTCCTTGTACAACACTTTTTCATTATGCTCATTCTTAACCCAAAACCACGTTACTACCCCGTCATCTAACTTCCTCTCCGACTCGTCATCACCCCTATAATCGTTCGATAAAAACCGAATTACGATCAATGACACGTCCGGGTGGCCCACCATTCGGTCCGCCATCGAGAGGGCCTCACGAGCATCCGGCCCACCTAAGAACAACATTGCAAATTGGCGTTTTACCCGTCGGGTATTATTATTATTACCACCACGGGGTAATACGGCCCATCTTGACGCGTCCTTACATGCTAAGATTCCTACGGAGCATGGCGCGTGTGACAATGTATTAGCATTGATTGATTGTACGCCAGGACGTATTACTCCGATACTGTCTCCGGTACCACCCGCTAAACATTTCTTATGAAACGGTAATAATACGAAGGACACTTTGTTTACCAAGGCAAGCTCACAAATGTCTTGGTACATTGTTCTCAGTGGTGTTACACTTGTGTAAAGATTTATCTTTACTTGGTCCGTACGAGCCTCTTCGTATATGTTTAATGCTGTATGGATGGCTTCATTGTTCGAGTCCCAGTACTCGTATTGGTTTGTGTGGTCGATGAATACGGGTGCTGCTCGGCCTACGAGCTCGACGAGATAGAGAGCGAATACCGTGAACGGGTTGGTTGTGGTCGGGTTTGTGACGTCCAAGAGGGTGAAAACGTTTGCTACGCTCTCTTGCTCGTAAATACAAGCCAAGATTCGTAGCTCCGACTCTTGCATTGTGTGTTGTACGGTTCTCTTTTTGTTGGTCATGTACGGCCTTGTTGGATCGTATAAGAGGCTGATTATTGGGCTTACTATACTTGTCACTATGACCGTTAAAATTACCATCATTGAGAAAGACGGAGTCCGTATCATCTGCATACACAAAAACATTCATCCCATGTTAGTACGAGTTCATTAATCGATACTAAAGTGGTATACTCATTCGAAATGAAATCAACATTATACTCATTCGAAATGAAATCAACATTTCCTCCGTTTTATTGGAATGTTAACGTACTTTTTAGCGAGAATGCGCGTACCTTCAGGTCCATCCAATGGAGATAAAGAAAGAACTCCATTTGACCTCTGAGACTAAGCATAAGGCCCAACACAAAGGAGTCTCTATAAGGCATGTCCATGAACCGGGCCGCCATAACAACTATAACCATCTTCGCAACAAAGCCCATAACAGCCATTGCAAAAAGTGGGCCCAAACAAGACCAACACTCACTCATAGCGTAAACGTCAGTCTTAAGCCCAATTGTAGCATACGAAAATGGCATCAGAATATGGTTCATGAAAGTCTCACTTTTTTGAACAATTGTTGCTCCAATTGTAGGCCCATCGGGTATAGCAAGCCCAAGCCAAAGAGGCCCATTTCCAATAGCGGCTCCGATAAAATCAGTTGTAAACCCAATTACAAAGACTCCTAGTAAAATACCCGTTATGTAAACTTGTTCAACAGGTTTACCTTCAACACTTTGCTTATTAATCCAACTCATAACGTGTGGTACACCCCCCATTACTACTCCACTTAAGGCGAACACCGATAATATGTAATACAACGCGTTAATCCCTTTAACATCAGCTTGTTTAATTGCTTCGAATGCAACAATAATACTAATCCCCAAGAGATCACTGATGATTACCGTTAATAAGGCGACTCGGCCGAGTTCTGAGCTAAGGAGTTGCATGTCCTTTAGGATGGAGTAAATAACTGGGAATGTGGTAATAATAACAGCTGAAATTACCCCTCCAATTGAAGAAAGTTTTCTCATATCTTCATCCATGTATTCCCTTAATAATAGTGCTAATATCCATACTATAATGTGGGGAATTGCCACCCCTGCTATTGCTATTACCCAATGTTTTTTACCAGCCTTGGTAACTACGGCTAAATCCATTTTTACCCCGGTCACAAAAATCCAAAACAAGAACCCCATTATTCCAATGTTTTGTATTACGTATCTCGAGTTTTCTGGGATCACTGCTTGTGCGTATTTCTTGTTGTGCCCTAGCACTGACGGTCCAAGGATGATCCCCGCCTACAAAATAATTTCTCATTTAGTATATCCTTGAATGTTTGCAATTTAATTACTTGAATCCGACGTAAAACTAACTTCAAATCGTTTGTTTATTTCTATACATTTCATATAATCAAATGTATGCAACACTAAAACTCAAAATTAATCACGTTATTTTGTTTCTATCATAAACTATATTTCATTTTCAAATTGAGAGAACTGAAACTGAAAACCAAAAAATTGAGATATCGAATTGCAAACAAGTTGAATATACTAAGATATAACGAGTGCAACACATGTGTCAGTCAAGTCTAACGGCGGACCGTAATCATGCACGTGAAATAAAGCTATGGAATAAAAAAGGGGCACACGAAGAACTTACCAGGACATCGGAGATGACCTTGGGTTGTCTAAGAGGCTTCAAGAGGAAGCGCATTACATGGCTAAGAATAAGAACTAACGACATTTCTAATAAAAGATTTGTGAAGGAGAAATCAAGAGGACCAGTGCCCTCAAGAAGTGAAAAGGGATGATTTTTAGATTTTTTCTGACAAAATACTTCGACAGCATGCCCATTATATTCTATCAATGTAGTCCCATTCAACTTCTCAAGAATCAAGTCCATAGCAACCTCGATAATGTAGATGATCTATCACTTTTAAGCATTATCCCGGTTTCAAATCGTCAACACACGTAGATCGTTATCAATTACAGAATGAGAACCAAAAATACCATAATCATGCATGTGGATGCATGCAATAATACATACAACAAACTTGGAAATGCGCAAGCAATAACTGCGACAATTTCTTAGTACCGAAATGATTTGAGATCGAGTAACGTGATCAGAAGCATGCAAAACCAATATTTTGGTTTCAGTTAGGGAAGGAATTAAAGTGAGAGAAATGTGGGATGGAAGAGAGGAAGGGGGAGGGTGTGAGAAGCAAGATTGAGAGAAGAAAAGAAAAATCCTGGAAGAATGGTTAACCGATAAATGAGGTAATTTGTTTTCAATTTGATTGCTAGGTGACTTTCTATAATATAGTCCTCCCATTTTTTCATGTCTTTTTACACGCAGATCTCTCTCTTTTTTTTTTCTTTTTCTTTTTTACATGTACTTTAAGTTCGTAGATTCTGATTTGTTAGTTATTATTTGCAATTCACCTTGTGTGCCACATGTACCTGAAAAGAACAATGCAAGAAGCTATAATTTGCTTAACTTTTGACTTCTCCAAATTTAACCGACCCTTCAAATCTTACCAATGCATATTGAATTGACTCAATGGTGTACACAATAATGTTGTACCGTACCGAGTAGGTTGTTTTTGTTTTTCGAATATTAGTATTTTTAATTATGGACCCGTAAGACTCATGTATGTATAGGATCTACCTGTGAACCCTCGACTTTTGTCACATATTAGCATAAGAATTTGGGCCCCTGCATAAGGGCATGACTTCTGATTTGGAATGAACTATACCACTTCAGGGTTCAATGTTTCATTTTCTTTAGGGATAATTTCCAAAAGTATCGAGTTTTTCAAGTGTGATACTCAACATGGTAGGGGCTAATTAACGGTGTTATCCTGTTAGGGTCTAAGCAAACGGTCTAGGCAAAAGTTAGGGTCCTAGGAAAGATCAAGTTCATCTGGGATTCTGGGTTAACTTCCGTTAATCCAAACCCCAAACGATAAAGAAAAACACGTTAGAACCCCGGCCCAAACGATAAAAAAAAAAAAGTGAAAATTAAAAAACCGAAACATTGGACCCCAAATTGACACTTAACTAAAGAAAACCCTACATCGTTCCCTTTGTTGGTTAATTTAATCGTGAACATGTTTCGATCGTGAGTGATAAATGATAATAATTGATTGATTTGTGCACCCAAGTTCAGGTCAGCCTTCTCTTAGAATTTCTTATTGATACGTTTGTCTTTATATTTATTTGTTAATTACTTTTGTTGATGTTTGGAATTAAGTCACTTTAATTCTTATTGAATCGTTTGGAATCCCTCATTATTTGATTCAATTAAAGTGATTTGAGATTCAATTTAGGTGACTTGATTTTATTAGAATGATTCCTTGTTTTTTTTTTTTATTCAATACTCCCTCCGTCCCAGCTCAAACACTCCGTGTCGGAAATACCCTTGTGTTGACAAGGGTGGTACACACTAATCGGTTTATCAAAGTTTTAAAACAATTGTATAGTGGAGTAGATAAGACTTTTTGCTAACTCGCCATACAATTTTTTTGGAATTTTGATTAACCGATTATTCCCTGGATTTCCCCATTTTAACTAGCTTGCCGCATTGATATATTGGGTCTTTGGTGGGCTTTTTCTTGAGCAATCTGTTAAATCGTACTTGGCCCAAAACGACGAAGGCAATAAGTCCAAGAATAGTGTGTCACAAGTCACAAACATCGCTATTCGTTTTCGAATCCCCCGATTGTTGCTCCAATTGTAGGCCCATCTGGTTTAGCAAGCCCAAGCTAAAAACGTAGATCATCAACTACAACAACAATATTAGAAATGTACATGCAATAATACTGCGACAATGCGTTAGTATTGAAACGATATGAGATCGAGTAACTTGATTAGAACTTAGACGCATGCGAAACCAATATCTTGGTTCCAGATAGAGAAGGAAAGTGAGGGAAATGTGGGATGGAAGAGAGGAATAAGGTGGGTGTGACTGTGTGAGGAGCAAAGGATCG
Organism: Spergularia azorica; assembly: GCA_038382645.1. Classification (NCBI taxonomy): domain Eukaryota; kingdom Viridiplantae; phylum Streptophyta; class Magnoliopsida; order Caryophyllales; family Caryophyllaceae; genus Spergularia; species Spergularia azorica. Next base: position 16,052 of record JBBYHQ010280332.1, read on the forward strand.
GAAGAAACAAATCTTGTAAGAATGGTGAGGTAATTTGTTTTCAATTTGATTGCTATATATCATGTGCCCTATGGGCACACGTTAAAAAACCCGTTAAACAAAAGAAGTGTAAGAAACTCAATAATTCATTCGTAGAAACCCTTATGTATAGATAGACGCTCACGATCGAATTGCATGCTGAGCCCCTAATTCATAATCAATTTTATCCATATCATTTTTGTTAAGATTCTAACAATATTATTATATATTGTAGTTTCATATCATGAATATATACATTTCAGCATTATTTCGTAAGGCTTGGAGAAAAATTGAGTAACATTATATTGTTGGGTCAACCGGTCAAGTGTAGGTGCAGCATTGACCATATGCTACTTAGCCCTATTTCAACAAGGAGTAGAGTAGTAAATATTATTATTGCAGCATCACTTTTGGTCTAGCTATATATAAGCTCTTCATTCTCACGCCTCATTAGTTATTACGTACTGCTCATTCCTTCATCTCACTCTGGTCTGATCTCTCGCTTTCCGGCCTATATCATCTTCGAATCGTGCCCATTTCTTTGGCATCCTAAGTTTCGATCTATAAATACTACTTATCTTCGATAATGAGATAACCGAGTTATATACAATATAAATAAGAGCAACGTTGATCTAGACAAATCGTATATACATGCATGTTTCAAACCCCGGAATGGTGACAAACCTTTAATTAATCAATTAGATAGCTGATTTACCAACATATATATGTGTTAAATGGTTTTGGTACAATAACTAGCAAGATCAGACCAGTATATGTAGTGTGTTGTGCACCAACAGTTTTAGCACATTATATATACATATATAGAAATAAGCATTAGGGACATAAGTAAATGGGATCATCTGTTGCAGCACAGTTTCCACTACTAAATCTTCAAGCTGGGAAACAGAATGATGAAAAAGAGATCTTCACTACTAAATTCAATCGGATACTGCTATATTATCTAGCAACATTACTACTAAACATAAAATATAAACTTATTAATGTCACTCTCCTGCTTCCTTTGTCCTCATACAACAGTTAATCGAACACTGTAGAAGAAATGTTGCACATACATTTAACTTATACGGTAACCAAAACATATCGATGTAGTTAAAATGGAAACATAGTATATACCAATGAGGCAATGAGTTTAAATTAAATAAGCTCAATTTTTTCTGAAGGGATCACACAAAATCGGAGAAACAAATAGTTAACAAAAGGTCCGTAAATTGTTTCCAAAACGATGAAGTCATCATCATTTGGTTACAAAGGGACATAATTATAATCTTACCTTATATAAATGGCCCAAATCATGTCATCTAAACTTAGTTTGTTGATTATGAATTCAGATCCTCTGGAGTTATTTTTCCCTGGAGTTGATAGAGTTTACTATAAGTGGAAAACATAAATGAAAATGTATTTTTGAAAGAAATGAATAAATCTATATGGTAGAGTTAAATTTTCATTTTGAGTAAACTCTACCATATAGAGTTATTTTTCAACTCCAGGGGATTCCAATCTGTTGATTATTATAGTTAGGCTATCTACTAGTAGTTCTTACCAAACAATAATGACCATTAGCAGACATAAAACGCAATAGTTAAAATGTGCATTGATTGTTGAACGAATGTTGATAAATTTAGCAACATGTATAAGGTGAAACAACCATCCCGCAAGTGTGTGATGAAAGCTGCATGTATGGTAGGTAATAAAGTACGTACTGCTGCCTTTAATAAAATTGATCATTAATCATATAAATCATACATATTGCATTTTCCTTGTAGCTAGAACAATTACTAAGTAAGATATTATAGAATAGGGTTGGAATACTATTAAATTATTATAGCGGCCTTATTAAAGACAAATAAATAAAATTTCTGAAAATCTGAAATACTCCCTCCGTCCCCCTTTAAACACCCCGCTTTCCTTTTTGGGGTGTCTTTATTTAAACACTCCATTTCAAAACTTACTAAATGGGGTAAGTTTTCACCACACATCTACACTCCACTATCTCCAAAAATAATAAACAAATCACTCATTATCTCAAAAAATAATAAACAAATCACCCATTATCTCCAAAAATAATAAACAAACCACTCATTATCTCCAACAATAATAAACAAACCACTCATTATCTCCAACAATAATAAACAAACAAAACTACCTTAATCCAAGTGAAAAAACCAATGGGGTGTTTAAAGGGGGACGGAGGGAGTATATGTTAGAATTATGTTAGTAGACAAATAGAGCAGCTCGCTAGTCTCTAGCTAGTGAGCTCGATCAACTTCAAAATAATGGTACGTGACATACTAACATTAATGGACATAATTAAACGGATAATGAACACATGTTACACATCAAAAGCTTAAGTTCGGAGCAAATTTAACAAGAAATATTGATTGTAATAACGTTTTAGTACTAACTGATGGTACTGATCGTACACCATATTTGAACCCAAAAAATACCTCCATATATAGCTAGAAAGAACGTTTCGACCGTATGTCCGTATACAGTACATATATCATATAAAAGAGGAGCAAATTAAAATTCAAGTGGAAATTAATAAAAACCAAGGGAGTAAACATACCAAAGTTACCTTCAATTGAAAGTGTATGTAATAAGTAACGATGTAAAACTTGAAGTATGAAGAACCCGTGAAACTCAGGATAGATAGCGCCACTAATACTAACTATCATCATCCAAATAATTTTTGGACATAGTTTTTAATTTCATGCACACCATATTCTACAAAGTTTTTATATAAGGTTAATTTCATGGCGCTATCCCTCCTGAGCTTAACAGATTCTTCCATACTATTTACTATGCGAAGAAAATGTTGATCAGATTAATTTGCACAAGAAGTTAACTTTCTGAAGAAGAGTGAATGAGAAGGTAGTATATGTGTGTAGCCCTACTGATCAAGAGGGGGATTGCGAGATGTAGGGAAAGGGGTGTTCGTATTTATAAGGGTAATAAGTAAGTTAGGGGCTTCGTCCCCCAAAGAAAATAAATTTTAATTATTATATCACAATATCATTGTGATTTTGTGCGAGGGAATTCAGCTACACATTCTGTGTGATATGGACCGTGTATTATAGGTGTCAGCCGAAAATTATTTTCTTATAAAGGAGCAACAGCTGATGCTCGTTATAAGAATGTGATGATTCGAACTTGTCTTACAGATTGATGTTCTAATTATTATGTTAACGTTGATCTTCAAATTAAAAAATTATAATGTGGGTACAACAATAATCGAATCTCAGAGTCGATAACATACGGAATATCTGATAGTTTGTAAATTTTATCCACGTCTCAATTACTTAAGTACTTCACTATGAAGGGAACGAAGTAGCATGAATACAATCTCGGGTTTGCTCAATATTACTTCTAACCTCTTTTTAAATCTCATTTTAATGTTTCTGGGAATGATCATGCATAAAATGTATACCATAAGGTGTACTCCATAATCATATACTCCGTAGTATATACAACATAAATTTTAAGTAAATTGTTATCATCATATGAATGGGGAGTTACCCTGCCGACTACGCTACGCAAATGGCTGCATTTTGGTCTTGGAAAATGGGGGATCATGAGTACAATTATGTGTACATAAACACCAAAACCAGGCCCTCCTTTACATTTGCCACATAAATTAAAACTATGCATTATAATTAAACCTAATTTTACTCATCTTGTCGGACCAAGCATGTACTACTAGTACTCGCCTTAGCTTGTGTATACAACTATTATGATTTTTGTAAGGTGGATCATGGATGACAGCTTACCATGCATTTAGCTTCTAATTTTTTTTAAAGTTTTTTTCATTCCCATATTATTGCGGAATACTTTTCGAAAAGATTAAAGTGGACATAATAATCTTTAGGAAATTTGAGCATTTTGATTAGATCTTAAACGGGAAAATTCTTCTACAATACTGAAAACTGGTTTCGACAACCATCGGAATAAGCAAATCTACACGACTACACCAACGATTCTGTCACTCCGTCTCCTTTTTCTAGAAATTCATAAAAGTCATTATCTCACATTATTTAATATTTTGTTGATTGAAAAAACTAATTACTTCTCGGAAAAATAAAGGACGTATAAAACTAGTCAAAAGACCGGTATTGGCCTGGTCACTACTCGTATATATTATCATAGTGAGAGATTGCAATCTAAATTTGGCTATTGGACTACTATCGATACATCATTATCAAAATTCTTTGCCCTATAACCGCCCAACATCACTACGTGATTTATACTTTTGTGGCAAATTCTTTGTCAAAAATATAGTCATTGCTTAATAATCTTAATGATCTTTACTAGTTGGCAACTTGACTAATCATCTGTATATTTCAGCTCAAAGCACTTTACAGTGATGTTTGTCTACAATTTTGACTCTTTTTTTGGTCAAGCTAATTTAATGCTTAAATTACATTTATAGTTTGATTTTTTTTCTTCTAATGCTCGAATAATGACTTGTTAAACTTATGAAAAAACTGGCGCATGCATGGGACGTTATTCATTGTGAAGAGAAATCCTAGTTAATAGGAATAAGAATAAGTGAATAACCGTACTGGAGTATAGAAGAAGCTTAGTGAGAACAAGTCCCGAAATGACTCCCCAGTTTACGAGTATTTGGTCCGACGTCCGAGTATTCTACTGTGGCTCAATGCATCTCATCACTGGTCAATTGGTCATGCATGCAGCTGCCATGTCTAAGTTCAACTGATTAATATATAGTACTTTATTCATAAATTATGTAATGTTCGAAAATTGTAGATTTCGTTTGTTGCTTTATTTGTGTGGTTAATATATATCGCCTGTAAACCCTTTCTAATTATTAATACCAATTCCATCGCATAATTCTTTTTTTAGAAAATAACCAATGATGATGAGTGCATTCGTTGCACAAATTAAAGTGCAACAAACAAATTACATTGAAAATTTCATGTCACCGATAGCTGGAATTATCGGCGAGCCAACGTACATTTCAAGACTTCGAGTGAAGGGTTAGTTTAGCCAAGTAGAGGATATATAACAATGTTAGAAAAACGTACAAGACGTTACATCAAACATAAGTTCTCGTGAGTATGTAACTCTGAATAAGAGGAGGAATGCCTTGAAAAATGAGCTGAGAAATCCCCCATTCATTTAGGCTGGTCCGTCCTCTTATTTTTCTGAGTCTCTCTGCTCTTCCATGTCCTTGAGGATTGAATGTTGATGCAGCTTTTGAAGGTCGCAGACCGTACCCTATGGGGCTAGGGCATATATAACTCCTATCATAATATTAAGGGTACGTAGTCTCCACTTCTAGCCCGGACCCCCCATTCAAGTATCCTTGTGTGGTTTTCCTTCTTCATCATTCAATCAAAAGGACATCACCACCCTCGCTCATCTCCCCGGGTATCAAAGTTCAAGGAAACGTTTGAAACTTCCACGTATGTTGTTCCGATACATCACAATAGGTGAATAAGTGTCACCGATTTTTAATCTATTTTATTGCATTGGGACTTGGGAGTGCCTATTTGTGGCTCCTCACCATGTAATAATAATGATTCATAATCACTTTCTCTCGTAAGTCGTAACACTTATAAACCCAGTTTTAAGATTATTAATTTCAATACTTTTACTATGATGAGTTTATTAAGACAACGATAAAATGGTCGTATATGAAAACTAGTTTAGTTAGTCACATGGAAAGTAGGAAACTAAATCATTTACAAAACCGTGTATTAATGTACTCCCTCCGTTTCTTTTAACTACTTGCATTTGGTCTGAAATTCGGAATATGTGAAAGCTAGTCCAACCATTAATTTATCATTATTCAGGGTATATATGTCATACGAGCTTTGAATAAGTGTTCCTTGGGGTTTTGACCATTCTCTGCCGAAAAGTTTGATTTCAGGAGTAAATATCCTCCTA
>JBBYHQ010281261.1:5608-21949 GCA_038382645.1 Spergularia azorica
AATGAATTTCACTAGTTGTCACAAACGATCACAAAATTAGATCGTACATATCAAGTCAGAAAATAATATAAAGACATGTACTATGCTAGACCCAACACTGTGCTGGGACACACAATTAAAGAGCGAATTGAAGGGGGGTGGGGGGTGTTTCACCCGGGACCTACAATTTCTCCATTTTCCTCCCTAATGTTGTGCCATCACAATAATGGGTTACCAAAACTGCAATTCACATACACAATCTCGAATTCACAATTTCTTGTATTTGTACCATTCGAGGCAATACACAAAATAAAATAACAAGGATCTTGAGTGTGAATTATTATTATCCTTTTCTTGGGATAAATAAAATTATCTCTAATCATGGAAACGTGTTCATCGCATTAAAAAAATTGATTTCGACGATGATATATCGGAAACTGAATACACGACATATGAGATAATTCAAACAGATGACATATCGGAAAACGAATACATGAAATATCGGAAAACGAATACATGACATATCGGAAAATCCCAAACATGGGATATCAGAAAATGAATGCATAACATATAGGAAAATTCAAACACTCGATATATCGGAATGAATACACGAAATACCGGAAAATAAACGAAGAGAGTACACCAAAACCCTAAACAATCCTATCAAAACCTCACAAGACCAAGAAAATAAAAAAAATTAATGCATCATTCAGTAGATTAACCCTATGAAATAGAAACGAAAATTTTGCACGTACCTTCTTTGTGTAACGCTATGGTGTGAAAAAATAATGATCAGTCGCTTGGAGGAATGACTATTTATTCTCAGGAGTGAACTTTGTTGTGGTGTTGTTGGGCGGATGTTTCTTTTGGGCTTGCTACTTGTTGAATAAAGAGTCCATCAGATTAAGTTTGGGCCGGGCTGGTACATCGGCTTAATAGCAAAGGATTACATGTTTGCCAAAAGATTTGGTGCTAGAGGATTCTGATGGGCCGGACCCATGTCTCTAGTCGGGTACAATGGGTCAAACCCTTTGGAAAAGAAGAGGGGAGTAGATGGGTAACCCCAATGCTTATACCATGCTCCAAGAAGCACAAGGAGCATGGTATTTCTCCTCACAATATATGAGTATGGACCATATATTAAAAAATGAAAAATCATTTTAAGTATGATCTTCACTCCTTTATTGTGAGGAGGATCACCATGCTCATTGTGCTCCCTGGAACATGGTATAATTTGCGGGGTAACCCCAGTGTTCGGTACGAGGATTTGAATTTGTGACCAATAACTCACGACTCAAACATACCCATATACACAGTAATTGATTAGTAACCAACTTCTTGTAATTGACTATTTATAAGTATATAAACACACCTCATTCATACACAGTAATTTCCTCGTGTAACTTCACCTCGACGTTTTTGACAGTCTATTTCTCATGTTGACTTTACAACCATTACACAAAACAAATTAGACCCAACAATTCCTAGTTTGTTATTTGTACCCTTCAATTCTTGGAGACTACTACAAGACTACAACTGTGAAGGGGAGTAATTAAACAAAATAATGTAATAAAATAAAATAAAAAATGTTTCCCATCAGAAGAGCAGAACAAGTATACCCTGCCTTAGCAGATTATTGGATCAACATTATATGCCTTAGCTTATGATTAGCTGTCTTTCCGTTGAATATATCCAAAAAAAATGAATTTTTGGAATATCCATCCACTCATCATGCTTAGATTCATACTCCCTAGTGTTAGATCCAAGTCGTTTCTTACAATAGCAAGCCTACATGAGTAAATTATTAGTTTTTTACCATAGTAATTTCCGCGTAAAATTTATAATCGCAAATCCACAATCAAGTTTTCATCCTATCCGGCATCAACACCGCCACAACAAAGATCATATTCGCAATACATGCATTCTGTTTGTGACACTTTCGATGTCTAACAAACGTCCCAATTGATTGGGAAGAAATATAATTATAACGGGCAACATATAGAATGTTTCTCTCGGAGATGCTCCTATTTGTTAGGACAGAAAGAGTTTATTACAAAGACAGCATAGAGAATGACATACATGTGAGGGTGTCACCTTTGAAGGAGAAGACACATGGTAAGACATTATAAGTTTTAGTAGGCGTATAAATTAGTGAAGTGAAATTGCATCATTTAGGTCTTTTTGTTGGATTGTGGCCTTCCCATCATCCCATGTGAACAAGGCCCTTAGATTTTGGACGAACCAAAGAATAGAAGATTAGGAGTATTCATGATTTATGATTTTATGATGAGATGGGATCATATATAGACTTGGCTTTAAATTCAGTCAACAAAAGTATGTAGTTTTTTTTGGGGCATGATTGGATATTTTTCTAAGTGTAACATCCACATCCAAGTACATAACATCCCTCATGACATGCCCACCCCATCTTTAATTTCCATCTGTCCCTATATATGTTCCCATTATTAATTAGTGTGTACTCTATATATCTAATTGTGGATTAAGTAGGACTTTGATATAAAGGTTTTGGAGTTGGTTTTCTACGAGTTACTAGCACATTATTGTTTTTTCGCGGTATACTTGCACTAAATTCACACCAGACTTGTAGAACAGAAGTATTTCATGTATACGTATGAAATAGCGTAAAAGTGTCATACACATTTTATAGGCTGATGTTTGAATACTCTCGTCAACCTGTTGTTTATGAAGTACGGAGTATGTGATATTGTGTAGGCGGAAATGTCGGAATAATCCGTGCATCCTGTACATCCGCAAAAATGATTCGCTAATGTCATGAACTGATGGTAACTAATTTGGAGCAGAAATAATCCTTCCCGTGTACACGGTTTTCTGAGAAAAGATCCTTCAAACGTATGCATATATTTGATGGAAAATCAAGTAGGATTCAGCAGTGACCTTTTCTCCACAATATGTTTCTATTTCGCTCACATCAGAGCTACCAATTGCCAGTAGAGCTTGAGAAAGCCATGCATTCACGTTATGAAGTTTTAGATGCTGATTACTTGTATGGGAATCTTCTTGTGACCTACCCTAGCTAGCTAGCTCCCTAGAGAACAATCTTGGCAAGCAACCATGACGTACCCTTTAATGTTCTTGGACCTATTAGACGCAATATCTCGATGACCCGAACTAATTAAACTATTCTCATTTTCGAAATGATCGAATACATTAAATTTCAAAGTCTAGCTAAAATCGATTGTGCATCACTTGCAGTGAATCTAATGTAGTAAAATTACCGTGAAATTAATTAATTAATTTATTACCTGGCCTCGACTCTACCGTGTGAACCTCGTGGCTCCTCCAATCAACCGAAATCATTCATCGCCGTATATAAGAATATAACTATGTAAGTACATACTTGAATCTTGATGAGACGGCGACAATCGTAACATGTTTCTATTTATAACTTAATTCCTAAAACATACGATTATACGACTCATTCTCCAAGTTTGAGAAGATGTACATAATCTTTTGAAAGAGACAAATCATATGACGAGGACCAAATTTCACCGAAAATCAGTCCGTGATCAGTTGAACGATAAATGTCAACAGTAGGACATCAGAATTTCAGTTTTGTGATGATCTACAAACCCATGTTTTTTCCCCCCTTAAAAACATTACACAACTTCATCTAGCTGAGAATATGGTTCCGAAATATACGGTGGCTCGAGGAAAGACGGGACACTTGATCTCGTTTGGACACATGTGACACCAACATTATATATGATCCCTGATTCTTATCTACGGACTACGGTCTATGGTTAGGAGGGCATGCATTAAAACTCGGTTCGGACCGGTTGGGTTATTAATGATTTCGTATTTTCAGATTTGTGGGTAATTCTAATTATTATTCGTTTTTTGGTTTAGAGATAGTACAAAACATTATAGTCCATTACAACGTCATCAGTTGATAGTTGACTATAATTATCTGCCATCCGACCAACATCTGAGAGCTTAGACTAACTAAGCCACAACTTCTAAACTAAGCTCAAATCGAACCAGAAATTTTGAAGTGACGCTAATTAACCTCAAGTCCTATGAACCGGATTTTTTTTTTTTTTTTTGAGGTTTATGAACCGGATTCTTCCTCCAAAAAGAAAAGAAAAAAAAAAAAACTAAACTAAGGTTGAAATAAGGATCCGAAATATACGGTGGTCCGAGGAAAGACGGGCACTTATCTTATTCGGATGCATATGAGAAGAAGAGACAAGAGCAAGAATGATCCTTAATTCTTCTTATCTATAAACTTGGAGTACTTGACACATTGACAATAACAACACAAGCTCAAGGTGTGGCAAATGTTTGTGATCTTCCCACCGAAAAATGAATTCACATGCAATACAAAGCTACGTAAAGCTACGTATCTTCGTTGTTTGTAAGTTTATAACCATTTATGTAATTATGTGCATTTCTAGATCTTAAGACATGAATTCACTTCTATGGTACGCAAATGGAATTGAACCACGTACACGAGCGATACTGATATACCTACGCTCCAAAATTATACTATATTTGAAATTTGGTACGGTCATGAATTATGTCTCAGAATACCAGCTTAGTCGATAAGCTTAGCTTACAATTTGTACATGATAATTTTTGTTCGAGGACTGATCAGAGGTACTACCATCGCGCGCAAAAGCAACTTAACATAAAACTCGAAGTCTTATGGTCAATGAAACTTTTAGTTAAACATTAGATTTGGGGTCTTTGTCATAGGTACTACACTGAGACTAAGTTGGACCAACCTAATTCCACTTTGTTTGATTTCCCCATTTGTTAGCTTTTGGTCCTATTTTAGCTAAGTGTGAAATTAAGAGCCCTTATCAAGCTATATCATAGTTTTGTATCCTCTTAGTTTAGGGATCTTCTCAATTAGTCCAATAATTAATTAGGGTTCTTCTTAATTTGTCCAATAAGCAATTAAGATTCTCTCAAGTTAGGAAATTGATGGCGAAATAGTCCTACACCACGGAGCACATAGAGTTTTGATGGCCCCTCTATATCTAAGTAGGGTTCTTCACTTTAATGAAAATTCACCTAACTTTTTCACCCTATTATTACTTTTTTTTTCTTTTCCCTTGTGCTTTAGAGTCAGAGATTCCCGCTGATAACTTGAGCTAGGTGATAAAATCATAAGCAAAATTGAACAATTTTGTACTACCTTACAAAATCTTATGGCCACAAAGAATATCAAACTAAAGGACACTGATCACTTGGAATACTTTACCATCAAGCCTTCAAGGCTAATTATTTGTATATGTAAAAACTAATCCACTATGAATTAAGATGACACATAAAAATGTGAGTTAAGTCCTCCAAGCCTTGTAAGTTGAATAGTCAGCCTAAGTGCGTAGTTATAATTGTACAACTCTGAGAGGAATCAGATATTAGTAATTAAACGTCGTCCTTGCTGATCGGTGAATTCAATTTGACAAACGAAATTGCCAAAAATAATTTTTTTTTTCCTAAAAATGAGGAGAAAAAAATATATGTAAAACCAATAGCTTATTAATCGTTCAATCGATTACAACGCATCGTATTGTAAAACACTCACATTAGCGATTTAATATAGGAGTACTCCGTACATAATTAAAGAGTTTTTTTATAACACTACAATTTTTCTAACAATATAGGCGTATTCCGTACGTAGTTAGGTATAAAAAAATGTGCGTACTCATCATTTCTCTCGTCATCAACAATATTGAGCAAATAATTAACGATAGGTAAAATTGTCGCTAAGGTGTCGCTGTTGGAAATATGACTACTGTGGGCGAAATATAATGGAAATGGAAGAATCGGAAAATGCTGTGGCGTGACCGAAATCACCAAATGAGAAGCAATTTCGCCCCGACTACGGTACAACCGGATTATGGCGTTGCCCCCCAAGGTAACACAGCGCTTCTCCAAGGTGTGTACTCACCCAAGAGAAGTGGAACTCTAAACGTACTCGGAATCAATGGAAAACAGAGAGGAGAAGAGAAGAGAAGGGAAGGTGATGCTTTTCTGTGTGTAAAGCAAGGCGCTGAAGACGTCCTTTTAAGGACTCAAAAACAGAAACGGAAATCAATCAATTGAATTGATTATGGGAGTGATTACAGGAGTGAAATCTTGGATTTAATTCGGAAATAAAAACAATAATTATGGAGGAACGAATTTCTCAAATTAATCCGTTATACAATGAACCTAGACGCTAGCAAGTTTCCGAAAGAAACGAAAAGACAAAATACCGAGCGCGAGCAAAAGGTCAGCCCCACGCGCCGAACGGCGGCGGTGCGCGCTCAAACACTACTAACACTCACCCATATATAAACCCCTAAAAGTTTATCTAAACTTTCAATGTGAAACAAACAAAAACAAGTGTTTCCCAAAGAAGCTCAAAACCTTTGCATTACCAACGGTCGCAATATCAGAACGACGACGATGGTTCCTGTTTGCTAGTCACGCTACGTACTCTTTGATACCAAATTCGTCGGCACTCGCAATCTTAACGAATCGTTGACGAACCGCGGTTGGAGAACAATATTTGGTCTTGATTCTTGAATACGTATATGACAAAACGCGTATTGTAAGTACATTACTACATTGTTGAAAGATCGTATTCGCAAAACAGTGTATCTCTACTAATTATAAGAAGTGTACAATATTACAACACGATAAGATTTAAGGGTGAAGTTAGGATTTGACATGCAAGATAGCGGAAATGTCAAATTATGAACTACAAAACTTAATTCAGTTCTTTGACAACGTGGTTGGGGTTGTGACCGTATGTAGCATCATGCTGCTAATTAATTATTTTCGACCCATGGGAGATCAAGTAGTAAGTTGTTTGATTAGCTCAACGACGTCTCGTCTAAAATTATGCTCTCTCATATGGAAAGTTCTTGTTGTAAAATTCACCTACATACTTCGAGTATCATAGTACTCGTATATCATATATACAAGGAAACCAAATCGGATCCTAATGTAGTCAGAATGAAACTTCAGTAAACTAAATGAGCAACAAAGAACAATACATCCTAGTACAAAAAACTTAATAACCCAAAGTTTTTACCCCTCCTTGTCTGAAATATTAAATAGGGTGACCATACTATAAATTGAAGAAATATGATATGATTTCGTTCGTCATACATTGAATGAAGGGAGTCACAGAGTCACGTGATTACCCTGCACAATTGGGACACTTTTAACAATGCCAAATTGCCAACCCTCCCATATCTATCTCACATGCTCCCACATTCATCTCTCGTCGTCCACCCTCTAGATTTACGGACTTTTCGGTTTTACTAACTAATTAATTTGTACTTTAGTCTATAGATTTCATAACTCTCAGATGTATTTAGGTTTGTTACGGAGTACTACTTGTGTTTATTTAATTCTGAACTCGTTGTTATTATTGTCAGGGCAGAAGCTCAGAATGAAGCTTATCGGCAAAGATATGGATATGTATGTCGTCCTTGCTAATCTTGGAACATACCCAAAAGTGCCCCTCGTTATTGTAGCATACATTTAACTAGGTTATTCATAATTCGAACCGGACCGGATATATTATTCCTTTCTAGTCTCTAGTTTACAAGATCAGTGTGTTACGGGCGAAGGTTTGATCAAGTTGAAATTAGGTACGTAAAACGTTGACCAAGATCATGGACCATATCTTTCTCCTTCTGAACTGATGAGTGGGTTAAGGGCTTAGAGACGCTTAAGCGTACTCTCAATATAGGCTAAATGCCCTAGACCATATCCTAATCTATTTAGATTAATACGAGTACTTAGCTTGTTACTATTCGGCCAAAAAAAGTGTTACTGTTAGGTTGAAACGTATCATTAAATCTCAATTTTCACTAACACGATATTGACCTATTAAACATATACTCCCACTTAGAACCCCCAAACTGAATTAATTGGGATCCTCAAGTCCAACTAGAGCATTTGCAATGGTTGTTCTTGTGTCTTGAGTTCTTAAATAAGAACCCAAAAATACAAGTTCTTCCATTGTGTGATGCCAAAAATAAGAACTGAGTTCTTATTTAAGAACCTAGTTCTTGCGGAAACCAAGGAGAGAGAAAGACATGGAAAATTAAAGTGAGATGATTTAAGAAAAAGAAATATTTAGTTCTTCCATTGTGGATTAAGTTCTTATACATTGAAATTGTCAAAAAATGATGTGGCATGAGAATAACTCAATTGTGAGTTTTTCCATTGCTATTGCTCTAACAAATAGAAACTGCAATCAATTTTTCTATCAAATCATTAGAGACCTCGATCAAGCCACCACCCCAAAAACCAAGAGATTGAGAAATCGATTCTCAACCTCCTAAGTCCTGGCAGTGTTGATAATAGACGTACTCAATTAATGCCCGATTCTCAACTGTAGAACCTAATTACCAACATTTTCAAATAAACGAACAAGCACCCAATTCCTAACCGAATAAGCACCTAATTTCACCGCTGCTTAACCCATCAAACAGTAACTTACCTATACTGATACTACCAATTTTTTTTAGGAAAGAGCATCTGAGATCTGATGCAAACAAACTAGACGTTGTTAATTAAAGAAACTTCCCATATACTAAACTAAACCCACTATTGAACCCATTCAATTACAGAAAGCTTTAACCCCACGTCGTCCCACCATAATCACACAACTTTGCCAACGGTTACACTAATACACTTAACACCTTAACTCCAAATTTTAATTACCCGCCCTTCCCTCTCTCCTCTCTCCTCCTCTGTTTCTCTCTCACAAAAGTTTTAAAGAAGCAACGTTTATAAGCCAAGTCTCTCCCCCAAAATTCCCCACATTTTCTAACTTCCTTCTCCTTCACACTTCTTCTCTCTCTCTCTCTCCTCTTCCAAAATGTCGCCGTACCAAAAACCGGCGACACAGCACGATCTCCGACAACGTCTCTTCACCGCCATTGACAAGCTTTCCGATAGAGCCACCTTTACGCAAGCTTCAAACGAGCTAGACTACCTCGCTAAATCTCTACCGTCCGATCACCTCCCTACTTTCCTCTCTTGCATCCTCACCGTTGATTCCTCCACCAAGTCCCCCGTCAGAGTACACTGCGTCAACCTCGTTTCCCTCCTCGCGAAGACTCATTCTTCCACCATTCTGTCCCCTCATTTGCCGAAGATTGTGACTTCCGTTGTGAAGCGTCTCCGAGAAGCTGACTCCGCAGTGAGGGCGGCTTGTGCGGCGGCAATTGCGGCATTGTCGCCGCATAATTTCGCGTACGTGGTGGATACGTTGGTGCAGTGTGTGTCGACGGAGCAGGAGGTGGGAGCGCAAGCGGGGGGGTGTTTGTGTCTTAAAGCGGCGGTGGACGCGGTGGATGGTACGGCGGCGGTGGTGGAAGACGGCGGAGATGATTTAAGAAAGAGGGTGTTGCCGAAGGTGGTGAAGTTGGTGAAGGCGGATGGGTTTAAAGCGAAAGGGGCGTTGATGGCTGTGATGGCGAGCTTGGTTGGTGTTAATGGCGGCGTTGTGATTAATGTTAAGGGTGGTGGTTTGGTGGGGAGTGTGGTGGGTTGTGCGGCGGAGATGCTGAGCTCCGACGATTGGGCGGCGAGGAAGGGTGGTGCTGAGGTGTTACAAGTGGTGGCTGATGTTGTTAATATTGAGAGTGCTGTTGAAGTTAAGCGGTTTGTCGTTTCTACTTTGGAATCTCGCAGATTTGATAAGGTATTTTATTCAAAAAAAATTAATTTTTGATTTAAATTTTCTTGTAAATTTTTGGGATTGGATTTTGCTGTGATGTGAAAATTTGAACTGGGACTTTTACCTTTTAGTTGATTTTTATAAAAAGATTGCAACTTTGAGCTTGAAGATGTTTGATTTTGAAAGTTAAAATGTTTTTTTTTTTTAAATCATGATATGAATTAATTTTTTTTGTGATTATTAATTTTTTTTGGATGGGATTTTTACTGTGATGTGCAAATTTGAACTGGGGTTATTAGTTCATTTCATAAAAAGATTGCAACTTTGAGCTTGAAGGTCCTTGATTTTTATTGGTTTAGTGTAATCTCATTGGGAAATTTATGTTTTTAAATCATACTTTTGAGTTTATGGTAAAATTAGGGATCTCACATTCAACTCTAATTTGATTTTGGTTTAATTTGTTTAATTCCAATGGTGATATTGATGTGGAAACTATGTTAATAATCCCCAATTTTTTCTTCAAAAATCATATCTTTATTATAGTTTTTGGACATTTATGAAATCTTTTGATGTTTTTAAAGGTTGAATTTGTGATCTGGGTCATGTTTTATTTGGCTGAAAGTGTAATAGTGATGAAATAAGTTAATTAAAGAAAGTGTCAAGTTTGAGGTGGACTGAAGAATCTGCTTTGCGTAATAGTGATGAATTAAGTTAATTAAAGTCGAGAATAATGCGAATTATAATGATGTGGATAGGTTAAGGGAACTCGTGAGACGATGAATCGAGCTTTGGAAGCATGGAAGGAGATACCTGGTGGTCCAGATGAAGTGTTACCTTTGTCAAGGTCTAATTCATCAGTTTCGAAAGGTAATCTGCTCGTGAGAACTTCTCCACTACTTGTGCTATTCTAGTTTCTTCTGCATATTGGGGTTCCAAGTTCATGTAAAGTTGATGCAATTGAGCTTAAAGTAAGTTTAAATGGGTTCAATAACCGTCAAGTTGCGACTTTTTTGAGTTCATATAAAGTTGAATGCAATGAATTTAAAGTAGGTTCAATGACAACAACCCCGAGTTGCCGGCATTTTGTAGGATTTAGACCATAAGTAAAGAGGGATTAGTTTACTTTGGCTTCATACTATAAGTAAAGATTGTGTTGCTTTAATGATTCTTCTTTGGTTGTTTTTTTTTTTTTTTTGATGATCACACTTTTTAGCCAATTATGGAGAGTATAATCAATAATGGGTTTGTTGGTAGTCTTATTGTCACTTTCGTGCACTTTCATTAAGTTACTATCAAACAGTAATGTGGAATTTCGGATGGTTAGATTTTTATCAGGCTCTGATGTAATTTTATGACTTATGATGTAGTTAAATTTTTAGATTACTGATCTAAATATGATATTATGATGTTATTTGACATGTTATGGAGGCGATATATGAGTCCGGACTAATTAAGTTAATTTTTTGGTTTTGTTGGCGATGGAGTAGATTATGGAAGTGGTGGTGGTTCACCTCCTCTCCCCAGAAGGTCTTCGTTTGCTGGCCCAGAACCTGCCAAGCCAAAGAAATCAATGACTAAGAGTAGGTCTTCCTTGTCTGATGGTCCAACTGCCTTAATTCCGCCTTCCATGTCAACAAGTACTCAAGAAAATGTAGGCCGTGAATTGCCTCAAAGGAAGTACACACTGTCAAAGAGCCGATCATCCTTGTCAGATGACTCAACGATCACAGATTCTTCTTCTGTCTCCAAAAGTTCCTATGATTTTGGCTTTGAAACTCCTCAATCAAAGAAACAAGTGTCAAGGACTAGGTCATCTTTGCCTGACGATTCATCTATCTTTAAGAGGAGCCCCTCCAAAACATACCAAACAACTGATTCTAGGAAATCGTCCGATTGGAAAGTTGAAATAGCTGTTCCTGCTGCTTCATCTGCAAAGCCGGAGTCAGAAGATGAGACGGAGTCACAGGATAAAACTATGGAGGTTACTACGTCTAGTTCAGAGAGAAGGAGCAACTTCTCCAGGGGATCTGAGGAAAGGATGCAGAAAAGTGGTTACAGATATAGGAACCGAGTAAATCCTCTGGTTGAGGAAGATGAAACTCGCAGGCTAGATGTTGGACGTAGACCATATGAAGAAGTTGGTGAAAGTACAGCAGATTCTGCTGAGCTGTCACTGATCCGAAACCAACTTCGTCAGATAGAGAGACAGCAATCTGACCTGTTAGATCTTGTTCAGGTATGTTTTGCATTAGCTGTCCTGCCTAATCTGTGTTTGGATGTTTTCTGTATGGGTTTGCTTTACCAAACATGCCTTCTCCTTTCCTGTGTTCGTTTACCTTGTTAAACCTGACTTTATGTCTGCTGCTCAATGAATTATACGGAGTAAACACTATGTATTTAGACTGATAGACTTGCATCTGCTTTCTGTAATTCCTGACTATGCTCAGTGCAAAATTATGAGCTGAGTAAAATCAAGCCATTTCCGGGTGAAATTGGGGATGTGGATGATGATTCTAACTTCTAACTGACCTCAGATTTGCAGAAAATGGTGGAATTGCCTTTTGAAAACTGTAGTAAAAAACATCAACTAAATTTTGTAGACTGTTCAATATATTGCAGATGTTGTGCATGCAGTCTGTCACAGATGTAGATCCCTTTTATTTAACATATATTCTGATTGCCGCTTTGATCGATTTTTATGTGTAGAAATTTATGGGCAATTCCCAAAATGGGATCGACTCATTGGAAACACGTGTATCCGGTCTCGAGAAAGCATTAGACTTGATCTCCCATGATTTGGCTGTGCAAACTGGGAGGATCCCAAACAATGGCTCTGCAGGAAGCACTTGCTGCCCTAGTACAGAATTTCTAAGTCCCAAGTTTTGGAGGAGGACAGAAGGAAAGTCCACTTATAAGCCATCTTATTCCGGAAATATGCCTAGCAAAGATGCAAGTGCTGAAGTCCTGCAGTTGGATGGGCATAGGGGTTACGAGCATATTGATGGTAAATCCAGGGACTCGTGGGCACGTGTAGATAGCAACACCTCCAATGTGAAGGCCATGAGCCAAGCAACCCAACGAGGAAGAACATGTAGCCCCAGGAGCTTTGATGCACCATCGCCTACTTCATTTATAACCCCAGGTGTTAGAGGTGCCTGAACTGCAGGTAAATAAGTGCAACCTGCTTATTCCTCGAACCCCCTCCCCTCCCCCCCATCGTACAGTTCATTAATCAAGAGATTGAAGCCTGTAGCACTTTAAACTAAAATGCTTTTTCTTGAATACTGATAATGTCGTGTGTCACGTCTAGCCGTAGTAATGCCTTCCCTTTCCTCTCATAGATAATGATGGAACATCTTCCATTTCTTGGCATTGAATGAACTGAATACTTTTGTCCTAAGAGTTGCACTTTTTTCTTTTAGAGGAACCTTTCAATCAAACAAGTTGTTATCAAGTGACTATCATATCTAGGTGAAGCCTGCTTTTTGCTACGAGAAATCTGCTTAGCAAACATTATTTTCCAGTAGATGTTATATCGTTGTTTAGATGACCTTGTATACACCTGTCCACAGCTGTTCACTTCCTTTGACTATGAGTGTTTTTATACCTAAATACAGTTCTAGGTAAGTTGCTAAAAATAGCTTGCACATCTGTAATTTCCGATCTACTATTGTGTTGCTTGGACTGTACATATTCCTCAAGTGCCGGGGTCAGACACTGGACACTTGTACATATTTATCGGTCTTTATTACTTCGACATAAATCCGTCTTGGATACCTCTAACCAAATTTGAGCTTCATAGCTGTTTTAAGCCATATTTTAGCTATTATTATTGGTATGTATTAGATCTGAGTATACATTGTGCTGTTGGTTCTGTTTTTTTCATGTTATGTTGATCAGTAACAAACAAAGTGCAAGGCTGGATCCAATGTTAACAGTCGATTTAATGAACTACATTCCCACTGTCAATAATTTTGCTTTAGTTAGAATTCAATGATTACTTCATTCATTCATTCATTAATGTTTTGTCGCAACAACACCCACATTATTGCAGTTTTGTAGTAGATTCCTTTGTTTTCAACTAATGCTAATATTGCAATCATTTGTGCAGCATCCGAAAATTACAAGGCAACATCAGGGTTAATATTCTCAGATTAGCTGCTACAGACTGCTTCGCCTGTGATGATCGTGGCTCCCGAAGCTTGTATATTACTGCTTGGTTAACTTAAACTGACAAAGGGATTTATGTATGACTCGCATAGTCTGTAACTCGTCGACTGGAACATCATTGGAGTGTCTGTTAAGACGAGTCTTTTTGCTGTTTGGTTAGGGTTTAAGAACTCGTGATGAGTATTGGTGTTTGGCGCGACCCCCCTTAAGGATCGTTACCTGATTTGTTCCTGATATTGTCACTCATTGTAGTATTTATGTATCACGGTTGTACAGGTGAAGAATTAGAAAGAAATGAAAAATCTTGTGTTTATGTTATTCTTCTCCCTAATCTAGGAAAGCAGTGACAAATAAGGAAAATGCCACTCCGACAGAGTTCGCTGCATCATTCCTTTGTATTTGTTGCTGATGGTGTTGCGTCCTAATCAAGTTATTAGGACATACTCCCTGAGTATGAGTCCCTGAGTCGTAATATCTTATTAGAGTGACACGCAAAATGACATATATCACGGTATCAACGATCTACAACTGATATGCGAATGCACAAACCAGATTAGAGCTCCAATTACAGTAGCGGAGCCAAGGTATGCACGCTCCGCTTCTAAAGTAACCCTCTCCACATCATTTTACACGCACTCGCAATTTAGTTTTTGGTTAAGAATTCGCGACTAACCCTCTCTCCTTCGTCATTGTACATCAGAATACTGTTACAAACCAGTCTCAAGTGAAGCATTTTTCACTCAGTTTGCGTGATTGCTACTAAACAAGTTATTTTCACAAATGATATTTTTTCGGCTTTGAAATAATCTCGAGATTTGTTTAGTGATAACGAAATTTAGGCCTACGCCTACTTATCTATCGTAGTTGCGCGAGCTTGAAAATTTGGGCCCTGCTAAGGGGATGTGGACTGAATCATCATAATCACTTTTTGACACTGAAATCCACAACAGAATAACTAGGCTGGACTAATTTCTCAACATGCTTTATTGGGCTTGAAAGTTGGGCCCAAATATTACCCATGATCCATTCCACCCTTTTCTTTTTTTTAAAGGTAAGCGGGATACAGGAAACGAGATCAGGTCACTCTTCTAGCCAGGGTGTCCCAAATCTTGTCAGAGTTAAGGATTACAATAGAATCAGAATTACAAGACTAGAAAGGAGGGTACTCTTCCTGTAGATTAAGGATGGAGTGACCCAAATTAGCCGGCCAATCAACAACCCTATTCCCTTCCCGGAAGATATGCCTAATATCGCAAAATTCAAAAGATAATAGAGACGTTTTAATATCCTGCTTTGATGAAGACCAAGTTATCTCCTTCGATTAGAAGACGACGAACGCCGTTATTCCAAGCTAGTTTGATACATGCCCTCAAAGCTTGAGCCTCTCTGCCATCAAAACCGAATAGCCAAGAACACAAAATGTACACCCATACCCTTATTTTGTGATTTAGAATTTTAGACCATAAGATAAGGCTAAAAACTGCGAGAGAAAATACATCAAAGTCATTTTTATTTATTTTTGTTAAAAATACTAGTTTGTATTAAGTGAAGTGTAAGTTTATTTGTTCATGTTTTTGCTCAATCTGAGAATTTTTCCTTTTGTTTATGTAGTAATCTCTTTGTTCCTTTTTTTTTTTATAAGAAAATTTAACATTTTTAATTGAAATATATAAAACAAAAAAAAAAGTTATTTAAATTAAGTATTGACACTTTGGGTATTTTATAAGAAAAAAATTGGGGAATTTCTCTTGCCTTCGAAGCAAGTATAAAGACTTAGAATAGACAAAATTCTTGTCACCACCTTGCAAAAGGAGTTTTGTCCTAGCATGTGTCAGCTATTGCATAATCTTACGTACAAACAAAATGCATGGTCCTCTAATTCATTAGCGAATTGACAATCTACCAACAGTCTCTACTTAATAATATCCTCTTGCGAGGATTACCGGACTCATTTTTACACTCGTTATTATATGATTGTATAAACCTCGACGCTAGATTATATGGACGTGGATAATTCATTTCTCAAAACCACGAATAGTACACACATACATGTTACAACAATTACGTTTATATTCACTAAAAGCGTATGCATGAAGGATTAAACACCCGGTTATATGTATATATAACTAATCTTTGGCTTTTGGAGGCACAAACTCTCAATTAGCCTGTCACAGTTGAACCCATTGACTTTGGTGCGCCACTGCGTGGCGTCTAATAACACGCCAGCTATTAGCCTAGTACTGTTAGAAAATGTTTGAGAGTTGTTTGACGATTGACAGCAACAAATAATGAACGTTTTTTTTAAATAATGCTCTAAATTAAAATAATTCAAGTTTTGGATATGAAATGAAAGTATTTATGTAGAATGGGTCCACGTAGGATTGACATTCTCCAAGCTAGCTTCAGTTTTTTTTTTTTGGCGAAACAAACCAAAATCGTCACGGCGCGTAACGGTTTTACCCATAACCGCTGAGAATTGGGGCGGTTATGGACCAAAACCGCTGCGAATTGGG
>JBBYHQ010281670.1:0-21929 GCA_038382645.1 Spergularia azorica
AGACGGAAGTATTAGGTACAATTTATATCATAATAATAGACCTGGCCTACTGGTGAAAATGGAAGATTTCGGTACCAGTTGTACTACAATGACAAGTGCGTTTCCGTTCCTTAGGCTAGGTCAATTGACAACATGACTGGGATGCCCCTAGAAGCAAAAATAAGAGTTAAATCCAATCGTTTTTTTCTCTCTTATGGAAAAATTCATCAAATTAGTTGATCTGAAGAGAAAGTTTAATGGATTCACAATCAAACCTGCTATGTTTATATTAGTCATTTATCTCTATGAATATCTCCTCCTCATAAGAGCTTTAACCAGTGGTCGATTTAACCTTTGAAATTGGGGTAACCTTCTTTATATAAAAAATGGCTCAATTATTTCTGATTTTTTTTTACACATTAAGAGAAAGGACAAGGAAATCACTTTCTTGGGTCCAAAGAAATGCACTATACCTACAAGAGACAAGACTATATGATATAATCCATTTTATTGGTTCATAGGTCATAGCTTGGGTTATTGTTGCACATAAATTTTCATGAAGAAAGGGGGCCTCCCTTAAATTTAATGTTTTGGAAGATACAAAGATGGGCAATGGCAAGGGTTGCTGCAACAAGCAGAATTTATTTTCATGCTGCACCCCACATTTTTTGATCGATAGAATTGCCATAACCAAGTCTTTTTCTAGTGAATAAACGTTTGTTGTGGTCCGATTTAGGGGAAAGAAGTGTCCTTTAGAGAATGTCCTTATTGTAGTGATGTGATGAGAACACATGAATGTGAGGATGAGAATGGATTCTCCTGACATGGGAAATCACAAATATTGTAAGTTTTCGTGACGTGAAAAAATTATAGGAATTTAGACTTCTTACTAACTAGAAAGTTGTGCTGTTATTTGGTTGTCAAAATGGTGAAAATTAGAAAGTTGTCTCATTGAGTATCTACATATGGTAAGTAGCGGACCTAGGTAGCTCTTTCAATGTTGCATCTGACATTTCTTGGTCCATAGAAATGCAATTGAGTTTCTAATCTCTATCAGGTGAAAAATGTTAGTTGTCGTGGGGTTTTCAATAGTTATTGGTTATGCATTAGTTGTTTGGTTAAAAACTCGTTGAGATTAAAGCATTGTCGGGTTTTCAATTCTAGTGAATTACTTTTCACCTTGTTCTTAATCACATATATTGGGAAGCTGCATAGCTAGCTAGTTCTTCCACTGTTGCATTTCACAGTTTCTGAAAATGCAGTCTAGTTATTCTCTATCAAGTGAGGAATTGTTTGTTGTGGTCCAAGTACGGGTTAAATAGTGCCTTCCAGAGAATGTCCTTGTTATGATGTGACTAGAATATACGCATAGGGGAGGGGGGAGAAGAAACTTTCCTCCCTACAAAGGAATAAAACAAATGTAGTCTTTTCAAGTTTCTGTTTCACTGTCTTCTCCTAGACTTTCGCAAAACCCTTTTTTTTTTTTCCGAACATTTTATAAAACGTATCGGTTTCACTATTGTATTCTCACTATTGTCGACTTCTATAGGAGACGTATGATGATTTCATATGACCATTGATAGTGGTCTACCGTCTACCTCAAATTATTTTGAGACTAAGACTTTGTTGTGGTTGTTGTTGTTATACTTGTTATAGTCTTTAGTTTTTAAGTTAGTTTATGGACCCGACCCTATTGAAGGAAAAGGGAGATCCTTGTAAAGCAAAATACTCGAGAAGAGGATGTACACTTGTAAATTCTCCAAGGGTAGAAGAACTTTAACTAAAGCGGCACCACTGCTAAGAGGAATAGTAAGGTGATGAAAAAGAATTAGGAAGTTCTCACTATTTTCAACTTTTTTATTGCTCTCATATGGTGGTTTCATATGACGACTTATCTTAGTTGATCCCAAACCATTTGAGACCAAAGCTTTGTTATTGTTGCCGTTGGAGTCTTTTGAAACTTTTATGGACAACTTATTGAGTACTTGAGGAGAGGATGTAGAATTAGAGTCACCACCATCAGAGATAGAAGAACTATATGATTATCTTGGCATTAGCTAGCTTTAACTCAACGGCGGCGGCCATACCACTGTTAAAAGGGATAGTTAGGTGATGAGAAAAACGATGTAGGACATAGCAGAAACCAAAGCCAGCCTATGAACTTCATCCTGAAAGATTTTGCGCATTTAAGCTCACATCCCACTTAATTTTGTCCGTTCACATCTTGGACTGTACTGAATGTAATTTGTGAATGTTGTGATCATTTCATTTTCTTTGCTGCTAATGTACTTCCAACATCAATCCTAGGCAATCAACTAAAACCATGAATCACTTCCCCATGTAACAAGCAACACCCGACTCCAAACAAAACTGTACATGTTTTACCATGACTCTAACTGGTTTTACTGTAGTTCACTACGCTACGATTACCCTAGTGCCGAAAAATGAGTTCTTGTATAGATAGGGCTTGCTTTAGATCTCAGCTATGAAGCACGGAAACTCTGAGATTCTGTTTTCTCCATCCCGGAAATCTATAATTTTGTAGTGCTATTACATGTTTCACCTGTTATAGTTTCTGTCCTAAATTCCATTCAAACAATCTACGTAGTCGGGATGTCTTTGAATACATACACGACTAACCTAGGGAGAGATTATTGTTTCTGGTAGACCCTTGGTTTAATGAATGCGTCATGATTAATACCTTGCTTGCTTTCGTGTTTGACCTAATCAGAGTCATTATTTCCGTAATTGGTAAGCCAACTGTTTGTAAAAGGATAAGCAAAGCTTAGCTGAGTATGCACGGTAAGATTTTGTGTTCCTCACTAGTGGGACTATGGGATTCTCCATTAGGTATAAGTTTATCTCTGTAACACCAAGTATACAGTTTCTGGTATAAGATGAATACCTGTTTTGGTTGGTATATTACTGACTCTTGATTGAGACTCCTACAGCACAACCATTGGTCGATTGAAAAGGTCTTACGGAATGTCTTGTCCTTTTCATGGAAGTCTAGACCATTCTCTACAGTTCACATATTCATTCTAAAGCTACTATAAATACCGAGTCACTCTGCAGTGGTGTTACAGTGTAAAAAAAGCTTTCGAATTTCCTTAAGTTGTAAACTGTACATCAGAATTTATACAAGTTTGACTCCCTCTAGAGAAAAATGGTTGGTTTTTTCATCACATCTCCAGTTTGGTATGTTTTCCGTGGTCTTCACTGATATGCTTGATGATTATGTACGCGCAGGATGAAGCACAAAGGCTAAGCAAGTGGGAAGGCTATGTAGATTGGAGGAACAGACCTGCAATGAAGGGTCGTCATGGTGGAGTTCTTGCAGCATTTTTTGTCTTAGGTCAGTGTATACATATTCATTACACTATGCAATTTCTATACCTTAAGAAAGTTTCAAGTACTTCTATGCTTTAATTACTCTACTTTTTGCGCACCCTACCTTTAATTTTTATGGCTTACATATGACGATTCATGTTACCCAACCCCAAATCATGTTGGGAATAAGGCTTGGTTGTTGTTATAGGAAAGTCTTGAGTATTTGTAAAAAGCTGCCATTATCAGAAACTTAAGGTCAGAAAATGGATTATCCTTTTGCTGATGATTGTTTCCTTGTGTATATATCAGTTGTGGAGGTAATGGAGAACCTTGCATACTTGGCGAATGCAAGCAATCTTGTACTCTATCTGTCAAAGTACATGCACTTCTCTCCATCAAGATCATCCATTATCGTCACAAATTTCTTGGGAACTGCCTTCTTACTGGCATTGCTTGGGGGTTTCTTATCAGACGCGTTCTTCACCACATACCACATATTTTTGATCAGTGCTATGGTTGAGTTCATGGTAAGCGATTCATCTGTGATGCTTATAATTCTATGTGGAATGTTCCTAATGTGCACAACTTAATTCCACCCAAAAAAAAAAAAGAATTCTTACAATTCCTGGTGTTGAACTTCAGCATAATCTGTTATCAGGTTTAGCTGTAACTAACTTTAACTGCCATATTAATTTTCCGAATGAATAAGAAGGGCCTGCATAAAATGAGTACTCCTGCAAATGAGTTTATGAGGACATTATTGAGATCTTGTGACATTCTGAGGCCTGAATTTCATATCAAACTGTCAATTAACCAGGGTAGGAAACTGTCAATTAACTAGAATCTTATATCAAAAGTTGTGAAATGGAAGGATGTAGGTGCCTTCAGTTTCATCAGAAGGATTTGATCTTAGAATCTGCAGCGTAACAATAGTTCTCATTAAGATGAGAAAATCGCAGAAGCTTCATCTGATCATCTTAGCAGGAGGCCTGAGAAACTAGTACATCGTACAAGTGATCTAGAGCACAAATCATCTGATATAACACTCAGGACTCTGATTGTATTATATGGCATCCTTTCTGAATCAAAGAAGTTCCATCTTAATATTCAATTAATTTCTGGTGCAGGGTCTCTTGGTACTCACTGTACAAGCTCAGATACCTTCACTGCAGCCTTCCCCCTGTTTGCCAACCATCACCAACAATCTTTGTGATGAAGTCACAGGTGCGAAAGCTGCAGCACTTTTTATTGGACTGTATCTGGTTGCACTTGGTGTTGGAGGCATCAAAGGTTCCCTCCCTCCTCATGGAGCGGAGCAGTTTGATGAAAATAGCATAGATGGGAGGAAAAAGAGGTCAAGTTTCTTCAACTATTATGTTTTCTGTCTATCCTGTGGCGCTTTGATCGCAGTAACATTTGTGGTATGGGTTGAGGATAATGTAGGTTGGCAGTGGGGTTTTGGCATTGCCACTGCCACCATATTACTCTCTATACCTATCTTCCTCCTTGGATCCTTTACTTACAGGATTAAAGTTCCTGCTGGAAGTCCAATCACAACCATTCTCAAGGTACGCTGTTCCCTCTTCTCAAAAGATAATAAAATACCGATCTTTTAAGAGGAATTCTGTAGGAACAGACCACAAATTAATGACTTCTCACCTAAAAAGCTATATCAAGTAACATTTTCAAGAACCTATAGATTTACCAACCAAGGTCTACATTAGTGTAAACACATAACATAAGGCGTTTACTAACCTTATTCCCTTGATAATTTCTGACATTCTTTAGTACAGGTTTTGATGGCAGCAATTTGCAACAAGTTCTTCCCTAGGAAGCCTAGCAATGCCATTATGAACATGGACGCTAGCCCTTCACCAGCAACTTCTGGAGCAACGGGAACTAATGCGAATTCAAGAGAAACACAGGACCTTAAGTTCCTAAATGAAGCAGTGACAAGCAACCCTGTCCACCACCACCTAGAATGCTCAACAAACCAAGTGGAAGAGGTTAAGATTGTGATGAAGACGATCCCTATATTTGCTTCCACGATAATGCTCAACTGCTGCCTTGCACAGCTCTCTACTTTCTCAGTCCAACAAGCAGCAACAATGAACACAAAACTCTGTTCCTTAAAAGTTCCCCCTGCATCTCTCCCTGTCTTTCCAGTCCTCTTCATCATGGTCCTCGCTCCAGTCTATGACCACATTGTTCTCCCATTTGCAAGAAGAGTGACCAAATCCGAAATGGGGATCACACACTTGCAAAGAATAGGGATGGGACTAGTCATGTCGATTGTGGCCATGGCGGTTGCAGCTCTAGTGGAGATGAAAAGAAAGAAGGTTGCAGCTCACCACGGGCTTCTAGATTCCACTGAGCCACTCCCTATCACTTTCCTATGGATTGCGCTTCAGTACCTGTTTCTTGGCTCGGCTGATCTCTTTAGCTTAGCTGGTCTATTGGAGTTCTTCTTTACTGAAGCACCCACAAGCATGAGATCATTGGCTACATCATTCTCCTGGGCGTCATTAGCAGTCGGGTACTACCTAAGTTCAGTCCTAGTTACAGTTGTGAATCGCGTCACAGGGTTATCCAGCCACACTCCGTGGCTCATTGGAAGCAACTTGAACCATTATCAGTTGGACAGGTTTTACTGGATGATGTGTGTGTTAAGTGGATTGAACTTCCTGAACTACCTCTTTTGGGCTAGACGTTACAAGTACTATCGGTCCATAAACCAGGGGTGCTAATTAAGCTAATAAGTACTCAGAATTAAGCTATGAAGCACTAGGATTTGTACTTATGTAGAAGAGATATCACCATTAATCCGATTTTTATGTTGTAAGAATTAAGTACCATGGTGTTCTCATGGTAGTACATAATGAAGGAAAAGCTCTTATTTACTTATCTACTACATTTGGTGACATTTTGGTCAGTTATGAATTCCATAATATTCCTCACAAGTGTTAACTGTTAAGTGGCAATGCTTTCCCAACTACATATATGTAAAGCATCGGACAAGTTTTCCTTGGAAACAGGCAAAGGTGATTGTAGACGTCTTCTGCTACACAAACTCGAATGTCTAGCAAAGAAAGGGAAGAGAGAATGGGGTTGTTATGATTCGATGATTGTCGACCTTTAATCTGTGAATAAATTTTGTGAACACAAATTACAAGAAGTTGTTCCAAAAACATACCAGTACAGCAGTACTCCAGTAGTTAGAAGCAAATGTACCTAAATTTGTGAATGAAATTTTGGGAATGGCAGTAGATAAATTGTAAATACTATTTTCTTTGCATACTAATCAAAAAGGGGATGTAGCTCAGATGGTAGAGCGCTCGCTTAGCATGCGAGAGGTACGGGGATCGATACCCCGCATCTCCATTTGATAACATTTTTTTTCTTTTTCGAGAACAACACTTTATTATCATATAATGCAATTCATCTAGAGGCCTGTTAATCTGTTATTAGTTCTCTTTTCAATGTAAGCCCTTTCTCTGCTCTATGTTCTTTGCTTTGCCTTCTTAATTACATCGCGTGATTCGCGCCTTGGTGAAGGAAGCTAAGGCTAGCTGATCACCCTGCTTATGATATAACAAACCTTATCAAGTTTGTATGATGTGAAACATATAGACATATAGTTCATAAATAAATTTCGCATCTGGGCCAAAGTTAGAGTGAAAATTGGGTGTGTTCATGTGTATGTTGATTTAGCATTGCAATTCATTGAGACTTAGTGATCAATCAAAGGGAATTTCCTCATGTTAAAACTTAAAAAAGTGCATGAAATTGTACAAACAAGTTTCCAAGGCCGTAACTTTACAAATATATATAGGTCAACCTATCTTGAACCTAATCTCTATAAGGTACGTACCTCAATCTTAACGACTAGACTAAATAGTTTGGTCGGAAATGGTAATAATTGCCATATATAGAAACTCATTAATCATTATCAACATCTACATACACCTCACAAAACAGACTAATCAATCAGCCTCTTGCAAACCATCCAAAACAATAGACCCAACAAACAATCCTACAGCCCCAGCACCCAGGACACCAGCAACCACATTCTGTGCTACCACCAGTGCGGCTGAATCGTCAGGGACGAGGACAATCATCGCAATTGCAGCCACCAGCAAGGGCAGTGAAGCCGAAGCCAAGGCTGCCGGAGACAGACTAGCTGACTTCTCCAATAAGCTTAACAAACCCAACTCCTCAGCCTTGGAAAACACCCCAAGTTTCTCAATGGAAGAGAGTGTGAAACCAAGCTGCTCTGCCTTTGATAGTAAACCAGCTTTTTCGACCTTGCTGAGCACTTTTCTTTTCTCTAGCTTCTTGAATACGTCAACTTCTACCACTTCACTTCCTTCAAAGAAAAGCCCTGCTCCAAACCACTGTTTCTTCCACCCTGGATCATATTTGTTTACCTGTTTTTGAGGAATAAATTGTCCAATTGGGATATCATATGCTTAGAGAGTTTGTAACTAATGAAGTAGTAGCACCACCAAATTCGATAAAGAGTCGAATTCAGGGGCGCAGTTAGGATTTGACATGTATCGGTATCAAATTGATGTTATACTACAATGTCGAATAAAGTCTTACATTTTTACAATATTTTCCGAATTTATCAACTTGATTGAAAGACCTATGATAATATGATATTGTACAAATCTTCTTGACAATGTAATACAATTTGCAAACTTATTTGCTAGAAATGTCGTCAAAAAATTGCATAGAGTACCAAAGCTTTAAACAATTAAACTTCAACAACATTGCTATTAAGTTAGTACTAGTCTTTGGCAAATACTCCTAGAACAAAAACTTATCGACTGAGTTAGCTGACATTTGCACGAAATAGCGCCATAAATCAGCACCTATGGTAGTAGACATACAAGTTTTCTAAGGAAACAAAAGGGAAGATGCACAAAAACAGGTTTAGAGGTCTATACCTTCTTTTGGGGAGCCATAGCAATGATTTGCATTGATCTTGAAGAGGTAGGAGGCCTAGAAAATCGGGTTTTCGAGCCCGAAAGAAAACCACCATACTGCTCAATCTTTCCCACATAGGCAGAGATTGAAGCAGCAGCCATGTTTACTAGTTCAAATGCTGGATTTTTCAGCCTTGAACTTTTGGTCAAGTGTAAGTGTGTGACTAACCAAGCAAATGGGAGAAGGCCTATCTATATCTTCCTGGTTTGAGCATATGTGGCATATACTCACTGGCCCTTTTGTTATGGGTGCTGTACTTTTTTTGTCCATCAATTCTTATGCCAAGGGAATTCCACTTTTACATTTTTGTTTTCGGGTCAAGAAGCGTACACGAGAAACGATTTCATCTTGTAAAATTAGAAAATATCACAATCGATATTAGAACCATCTTATATTAAAATTTTGAATGTATGATTTTTCTTTATAACATGACATCGTTCATAAAACTCAAGGTAATTTAGTAGGAGTACTATTAAGTGTCCATATCGACCATTTCGTGCCAAAATTACTCGTATCTTTCATGTGCAACAATGCAATATCCAACATCTCTCGTTTCCGAGGTCAAAACTATAGCATTATCTCTACATTGTAAATTACAACAACTTAATAAAAAGACTAATCTCATTCATTGTAAATGTACAGCTAGCCAAACACAATACAGCAGTAAAAAAGGATGCTCTGACTGCTCTCCCCTGTAAGTTTCTCAGTCTTGTTTGACAGTAGGGTGATCACCCTTCTTAGGGCTAGTCCCATTCTTCTCAGCTTCTTGAATAAGCTTCACAACCTCCTCCCTTTTAATCGCCAAATCGCGCATCTTCCCATCGAGTTTCTCAAGCTTGAGCTTGAGTTTAGTTGGATCCTTCTTATCCTCAGGATTCTTCTTCTTCTTCTCCTTCTTCTCCTTCTTTTCCTTACTTCCTTCACCCTTTTCTTCACCATGATCACCATTTTCGCCTTCGCCACCTTTTTCCTTGTCTTTCTTCTTCTTCTTGTCCTTAACTTTCTCTTCTCCTCCTTTCTCCCCTTCTTTTCCCTCCCCATCCTTGTGTTTTTGCTTCACTTCCTCCTCTGTCCCTCCCATAATATTACAACAACACCACTCAAATTTGTAAAAACTTTCGAAAAAGTCGAGTTTTTCTTTCTTTTGATCAAGCTATGTTTGATGTTGTAAGGAAAAATTGTTGGTCATTATGTACAAAGATTTTCTCTAAAATTGGCAAAAACATTCATAGCTTCTCATTATCATAGTCCAAATTATCAATGGCTTAAAACACAAGTTTTTTCCCGGAAAATGTGAATGTTCTCTTTACGCCACACTTTTACCCACACATGCACAAATATAGAATTTGGTTGCAAAGGGTAGGAAAAAGTCAGATCTTTGCCAAAGTGATCATGAACATGAGCTCAATGTATGTCCTGGACTACAAGAGCAATTGGGCATCACTTTTCATGTTTACCTTTCCAAGCCATCAATCTTCGGACACTCGCATTTTACAACTTATGTACGGAGTAACGATTTTACGATAAGACAGAACGAGAATTTTAACTACATACGTTCAAGAAATCAAACAACATCACCAAATTGAATTCAAGAAAGATTAAAATACCAACTGAAAAATCAAATTGAAAGTGGATCAATCATCAATATTAAATGTTAGAAGGGGAATTGAATAATCTACATTGTACACGAGTATACTTTTATGGCATGGGGACAATATCAACACCAATCTCCCTAGCTCCCAAAATCTGTCCCCAGAAATTTAGTCTTCCTTTTTACCCCACCAATTTCTCCTTATTTCAATCCTATTGTCAGACAATCAATTTCAATCTCTAGCCCACTTTCTGACCTCCCAATGTACGTATAGTACTCCTATCAATTATTTAGTTGACCACCTTCCTTTTCAAACCATAAATCGTGCACTACAAATACGTATTGTCGATGGGCGATGATCTTACCCAAGTCGAATGCAAAAAAAAAATTAGATACAATAGTCTAAATCAGTAAATCGTTATAAGTTGCCTATGAGCCTACAGACCTTATCGGGTTTAAATTAATCGATCCGATAAACTAGGAAGTCTCCTAAAAAAGTTCAAAGTGGTTGGAGGCATGGGTTCTCTAAACATCGGATGCCTCAAAAAATAGAACCCAAGGGCTACGGCAACCATTTTGGGGGGTACTGCATAGAGAATAATTGTGACAATTAGACATACCCCAATGAAGAGTTTTGTGGCTCTTGGATCCCTCCAGCTGACCAATGCTTGGACCCTCTCCCCTTGAGTTGCCAAGTCCCCCAAAACTGTTTGCACTCGTGCTGCTAGGATCCGTAACCGGTCATATCGGACACGAATCAAGTCGGGTGGTTGTGAACTAGGGATTGTATCGAATTCCTCGTCGAGATCATCGGGATCCACGGCTTCGGCTTGTGATAATCTAGTGTCCATGCCCGCCGGTATCTTGGGTCTAAATCGGTAGTACCATATTCCAATTAGGAACACGTAGAGGAACCCGGTTGGGACGACCAAATCCGGGTACCAAACAAGAACTAAATAAAGAATGTGTACTAGAACGGTGGTTAATGGACTTCTCCACCTTCTAATCTCGTCTAACCACTTAGCCAACCCAATTGCCCACGCCAACACAGCCACAATACGAAACCAATTCGCTTTACTCTTTCTCATGCTCCAAGCGTGGGAATCCGCATCCAACATATACCGCACCACTTCCGGCCCAAGAGGTGGCTCGGACCGAGCTAGCCAAGAAGCCACCATCTTAGTGGCTGCTCCACGCAGAGCATCTTGTTGAGCTACCCCAAGTGGTCGAAGATAATGCAGCCGCGGAAGCATTGGTTGCCCATAAATAGCACAAGTATCAGGTAACAACGATGGACATACAAATCGGACCGCCAACTCAATCTCCTCACCCATCTTTTTAAGACCAGACCGAAGCAAAACTAACAAAGGATACGAATTAGTGTACACCTTGTTACTCTCCAATGTCGACACTCGGATACGAACCTTCCCAATCCGAAAGTCAGGTCTCTCCTCATTCGGGTCCGCAAACAAGCGCCAATTATCAAAAACCCCAATCGTGAGCACGGTACACGGGTCGTAAACCTGCCACGTATATTGCTCATTCCATCTCGGGTCGAAACATTCCGTAATGGTCCTAGTTCGGACCCATTTCTTCCCATACTTGGCTACACAATACGCATCGGTCGAACCTTTCCCACCACCCTTAGTCTTCATAGGAAGTAACCCACGAGCACCAAGTATCCCAAGCTCAAGTATCCCGATAGGAGGCTTCCACAATTGTTTAGCCGTGGGACGAGAGTCGCTACACACGTGAGCGGCCTCGTCCAACACGTGATACCCTCCTTCCAAACATAACCGTAAGTGAATCCTACCACAATACGGTCCTCCACCGTTATCCAACGCAATCCACTTAGACTGCACGTGACGGTCGTCAACCCGTTGGTCAATCGACGCCACGGGAACGACCACGTGTCCGAGAAGAATCGGCTCCTTCCCCGTCCTATCCTCCACCAAAAGAATCAACTGATCTTCCAACGGCTCTCCGGCGATCAGAATCAAATCCTCATTCCAGTACACGGCGGCGCTGTGTGTGTTCATCGACCCCCGCCGTGTCCTCACCGACTGAAACGCCAGTTGAACCTTGACACGAATCTCCGGCGCCGTCAACGGCGGAAGATTCGCCGGAATTTGAAGATCCTGCGCTCCAATTACCGTTACTCTTAAATACCACAACTTCGGCGACTGGTACACCTTCGCACGCGCGTATACAACACTCGCCGGCGCGTCTGAACACCACGCTTCTGGAAAAGCGTCGTCAGCTTGAGTTCCAATCCAAACAGCTAATTCAATGTCGCCGGAAACTTCGCCGGCGCCGCTTTCGAGGTGATACCACTGCGGCGCTAGCGGACTGTCCGGCGGATCACGGACAGGAACGTCGGAGAGGTCGAAACATACGCCGCCGAGGAATCTTTCCGTCGGAATATCCCAAACGGAGAGTTCTAGGGTTCCGGCGACGGCGGAAGATGCCGACGACTCTTGTTTACCGTGCGAAAACTTGGTTCCACTCCGGATTATCCGGCGGCTCTCCGGGCCGGTTCGCGGCGGGCTTCGACCGGACAAGGTGGTTGGAAGTACGGATTTTTACATAAGAAATTTCGTGAGGGGATAACCCACGCGCCTTCACGATGCGGATGTAGAGATACTGCATCGGTTCGACGAGGTCGAAAGCCGATATTTTTTCTTTTTCCGGGGGGATTTTGCCGGAGATTACTCTTGGAGAGAATTCATTTGGTGATTTTCTCATCATTCTGACCCTTTCCCCGTTCCCCACGCGCCTGATCATCTCCGGTGGTGGAGCGTGGTAGTCACGCGCCTCCGGTGGGGGTGGTACTGATCAGGCGGGTGAGGTTGCGGTGGATAATAATGCTGGTGATCCTGATGGTGATGGATAACCGTCTCAGTGGTCCCCATTTGTGGTGGTGGACCGCCTTGCGGGGGCTGTCCCGGATGCTCCTCGACGACACCCATAGGAGGTTGTTGTGGTTGTTGTTGTTGTTGTTGTTGCGGATACTGACCACCACCGGCAGCCTCCATTGCGACCTCGGTCGGCATTGGAGGCTGCTCCATGACTCTTCCTTGAGTTCCATCCTCCCCTTGGTGCCTTTGTTCGGGCGGGGCTTCCGCCATTTCTTGTGGCGGAGGCCCCGGACCGCCTTCGCCCGTACCCTGTGGATATCCATCCGTAACCATAATCTCCTCGTAGTAACAAATCCTTAACCCAAGCTCCCCTTTAATCCAACTAAACACACTCTTCTTCTCCAAGGGGTAGTACACTAGCCCTTCTTCACCTCTCCTACAAAACTGTGACCCATACACTTTCACCCTCCCTAGGAAATGATTCTTCCTCGTCGCCCCGGACGGCGACATTCGCTTGTCGTGGAACACCTCCACGTTAAGCTCCTCGTAGTCCATTGTATTCGGGTCGGATACAATGAATTCCAAGGCCTCATTCCAAGTCGGGTTGAGGTCACGGTACTTTGTACTAGTCTGTTTCCTTTGCCCATCAAAGTCTACCACCACGTATGGACTTGAGCTCCCTTGCCCGTCTCTCTACTAATAGTTTCCGAACCACCCTTTGCTCCTGCGGCCCTCCTGGGGGCTGCGGTTGAAGGGGTGGTAATGACGAGTTCATACCTTCATTGTGAAACCCTCATTGAAAAGATCAAAATGAAAGACTTTTGTTTTCGGTCTTTTAGGTGGACAAAATGGCCGTTGATAGCGGAAGATAAAGTTTTTGAGAGGTGAACAATATTATGTTGTTATAAGTTTTTCTTGTTTCTGATGCCAAGTGCTATTACTACTAATCTACTGTTTGTGTTGAGCAACAGGTTGTTCGGTGAGTGTGTGTGTTTTTCCTGTTTTCCTGTTTTTCTGTTTTTTTGGTTTCTGTGTTGTGGGTTTGAAGTGTGTGAACGTGTTCAGATTTGATGGAATGTTTGTATTTTTTTTTTTTTTGGTGGGTGTTTTTTTGAGATGGTGGAGATTTAATTAGAAAGGTTTATAAGATTCTATTCTTGTTTAGAAGGTTTTGTTTGCCTGTATGTAAGTATATAATTATCAGGCTTTTTATTAGCTTACCTCCTTTTTGGTTTAGTAATCTGCTTCCTTAACCTTGATCTGCCTGATTTATCATATCCTAGATAAGCTGTCTCTTGTCTAGTTTGTTGGATTTGTGTTTGTAACTTGTATCTAATCATGTGTCTCAAATCGCAAATTGAGTCCATTTCCCTGTGTCTCAAAGGCTCCCGCCTATGGCAAGTAGGGGAGTCAGATTATTAGCGTTTTTCGCTTGAAGATGCTGACCAAAGGGAATTGGTTCAGATGCCCTGTGCTAAGTATATGATTCTACCAAATCAAAATCCCAGGGCCACGAGTGAAACCCTCTTTTTTTTTTCTCATCAGAAAAGCAGTTTTAAAAAAACCTTTGAATAAAGGGATTTTCTAAGTGCAAAAGGCATCTCCTTTATCTTGTGGTAGATATGTCCCATTATTCTTCTGTGACCATTGTCAAACCCCTTACATATTAGCTTAACTTTCTTGGTTTATGTGTTGTTCTTGTGATTTATCAGGTCACTTGTATCTTACATTTCCAACAGTAAGCTCAACTTGCTGCCCGTTTGATCCGTAACTGTTTTTCGCCTTTTCATTAGATTTGTCTAGGAAATCTACAGTATACTCAGGGGCTGAATTTGGGGTAGCTGTGTTACAAATCTTACAATTAGTGTTTAATTGAATGTGAGATTGTAGATATATAACACAAAAACCTCGTTAAAAGCCGTTGTATATCCTAAGTAAACTACTGTTTGTAAATCAGATGGTGCAAGGGTGTGAATCTGACCAATTCCGTAACTGTTGCCTCAGTCCTACGCACCTGAAATTCCTGATTACGGAAAATAGGCTAACATTCTATCCGAATGTACATGAATGAGAAGATTCGGAATTCCTAATGTGTCTTATGATTGCCTAAAACAAACGTAGATATGATAGATTAACCCACAAAACTATAAATGAGAATATGAGATGCTGATATGCATTCATTTCATTATAATCTGTATGTACATAAAGAGTTTTTTTTTCATTCTCAGCGCAAGTGGACGTCATTCGACCTGCACTTTTCAGCACAAATCCCAAAGAAGCTTCTCCATTTCCTGATGGATAGATTCCCTTTGGTGGATTCTGAGGACTGTGTACTGGAATCAGATACTCTAACCAGCAGGTAAAGTAATGTTCTAACTGATGCCGAAATTCTTCTTCTGTACCTTTCTTGCACTTACGTGCGTTATTCTGATTTGCCTTCCTAAATGCTCTTTTACTAGCATTCTCGACGTGAATAAGATGTACAATAAATGCTCTAGTACCATGAGGCATTGGTGCTTTTTTTCATTTCTTGTTAACTGGAACTCGAAAAAAAGCTTCTAATAGTGTTTCTCAGAGGACCTAATGACCTGATTTAGGTAGAGTCGTAAATTAAGATGGTTGCGTCTGCTGTTGCACCTGTATTTGATGCTGTAAGAGAATATTTAGTTGCCGCAATGTCTCAAGACTACACCTCTAGGACGTAATTACTATTTACCCTGTCATCTATGGTGAATGCAAACAATTTCAGCTGAGGAATCGTTGTATTTGTATAA
Source organism: Spergularia azorica (assembly GCA_038382645.1). NCBI lineage: Eukaryota > Viridiplantae > Streptophyta > Magnoliopsida > Caryophyllales > Caryophyllaceae > Spergularia > Spergularia azorica. The sequence goes on from JBBYHQ010281670.1 coordinate 15,522, forward strand.
CGTGCTGAGTTCTGAGTGCAATTGCTATACTGCATTTGTTCGAAAACCTGAGGTATATTTATCAATTATCAATCAAATAATGTTGGACAAATTTTTACGCATAATAAACAGTACAATGACAGACCGTAGCAGGGAGCATGAGTGCTGATGATTTATTTTGTAGGAGGTCTATGGAACTTTTGGGACACTAAAACCCCCAATGTAAAAGATATAAGTGATGCTAAGAGGATCCCTCTCTTCTCAATGATTTTCTCGAGTACAGATCTCTCCGAAGTATCCCCATGGCTTGAATTGTCTTTCCCTTTCTCACGATCACGTTCCTGTATGGTCGGACTGGTTTTTGGTTCCTTGACTTCCTTCACATGTTCATCAGATTTTTCTGCATTTTCTTCCTTGGGGTTTTCTGATTCTTCCCTTTTCTCTTCCCTTATTAATTCACTAGTCAAAGCTCTATTCTGAATCTCTGGTTCTTCTGTACTCTCTTTCATCAACTTGGAACTCTCGGATTGAGCTCTTTCCACCTCACCGATCTCATTTCTCAAAGCTTCATTCTCGGTATCTTCATCTTCCTCGTTCTCTTTTGTCTCTTTGGCGCTCTCTGATTCTTCCTTTTGCTCTTCAATTGAGGAATTGTTCAGAGTTCCATCCTTGATGTCTGAGTCTTCCTTATCCTCTATTGCCTCCATGTACTTCTCGGACTCTTCCTTCATGTCATTGCTCAGAGCTTCATTTTTCACAACCGGTTTTTCCATCTGCTCGTTTGCTTCCTTGGTAGTCTCGGGTTCCTCCTCTTTTTCCTCCATTGTATCACTGCTCAGAGCTCCATTCTTGATGTCTGGTTCTTCCTTCTCGTTTACCTCCTTGGAGCTCTTTGATTCTTCTCTCTTTTCTTCCTGTAAGTTACTGCTCGAAGCTCCATTCTGACTTTTCGGTTCTTGCTCCTGCTGTTTCAACTCCTTTGAGATCTTTGATTCTTCCCTTTTACCCTCCCTTAAGTTATTCTGACTTTTGGGTTCTTTCTCTTCTTTCGCCTCCTTGTTACTTTCAGATTCTTCCCTTTTCTTTTCGCCTAGCTGACTGCTCAAAGCTCCATTCTTGATCTCTGGTTCTTCCTTCCTCTTTTTCGGCAACTTTGGGATACTTACTTCAAATGTGTCTCCCTCAAATTTGGTGGTGATTTTTTTTAGGTCTGAATCTTCTGGCACCTTCAATATCTTCTCAAACTTCACACGTTTGGTCTCTGATACTCTCCGCCCTCCACTGACTGTTATAGTGCTAGAGTCATTAACCTGAAGCTTGATTTCGCCTTTTTTGAATCCTTGAAGAAATAAGAAAACAAAAGTATATCAGACCCGAGTATCTGTACTCTTGATCTCAGAAATGTTCTTTGGTTGTGAGTTAAATTGCGCGAACTTTGAGCTTTTAATTAACATGAATCAAGCAAGTCCTCAGTCGAGGCTAATACAGGTCCAAAGTTTTTGACAATGAATAGATAAAAGTGAAGAAAACTTTGCCTACCTGGGAGATCAATAAGAAGCTGATGGATCCGGGATTGAGGATCTTCAGTCCATCCTACACTAGGATCGATATCTTCAGTGGTCACTCGAGGAGTTGTTTTTAACCTGTCTCGCATCCAACTCAGCTTTTTAAAGTCAGCCATACTTGAATGATTACGCTGTCTACCTTCTAGCTGTAATGCCTCGTAGGAATTCTCGAAGCAGTTTGATTTTGTGCAGGTCTGTCGTTTCCTGATTTACGACAGATGTTTATGATTATGCTTTGGGTCTCTGGCTATATAGAAATAATAAAATGGTAATCCGTTGAAAGAGTTTTCAGATCTGTGTACCTTAAACGCATCAAATTTTAGAAATCTTTTCTTGTAGTTTTATGCAATGCTTTATGCTAAACATTACAGTAGTCTTTACTCTTTAGCCTTCCTGATACTGCTGTCTATTTCCTGGGAAAATAAAGGAATAAATTCCTTGCTTTGTTCATCGTCCACAAACTTCTTTTTCTTCAGCAGAATTGTCTGCAGTATTAGTGTTGTTGCTGTTGCATGTCAGAGTTTTCTTCTTTCTGAGATTAATCATAAGCCAAATCTTTCAGAGATATAAAAGCTGTATAGTTTACAGCTGATACACTAGCAACTCGATTTAGTCATCATGGTTAGATACCAGGGGTGACCACGACTCGATCCAGACTAAGTTAAAGACCGCAATGGACCACTTGGTCAGGCTCGAATATTTTCCAGTGTACTCTTTGGACCACCAAAAATGAGGGTCCTATCATTAGTCCAATCTGGTCCAACGTAAACAATTAGACCCGATTTTTCGGTCTGGACCTAATAGGTTTCAATCCGGTCCTCAGTCCATTTTGCCATTTGATGTGCACTGGTTAGGTCCATAATTTATGAAGTTAGTTGTTGGGTGAGTACTGAGTAAGACCATTGTTGCACTAACTTGCCTCAGGGTGTCACATATTGGACACGATACTTGGACACTTGTTTTATCCCAAGCACATCGGTATTTTTCTAGAATAGCAGATCGAACACTTGGACATGCACCATAGTCTGATCACTCGTGAGTCGAGGCAGTTTCGTTATCCAAATCCATGTTACATTCATGAAATTTGACAATGAGAAAAATGGCCTTAAACGTGTGTGGAATACTGTTAATCTTTAAACATGTCAGACCTGAATCTAGCAAACTCCAGATATCCAGGAATAGCTAAAAAGGACCCAAAAAAAGATCTTTGCAAATAATCATTACCTCTCTGCTTCCCTCTCTGCTTCCCATTTTCTTTTGTTTCCTTGGTATTGAATCTGATATGGATTCTCTGACAACGAAAATTTTTTAACAGACGAAAAAAAATCTTGGAAAAATATTTAGGAGGAAAATAAGGTTAATGCTTATAGAATGAAAACATATAATGCTGAAACAAATGATGCTATTAAGTTAAGGTTGCTGTTTTTGTTCACATTTCTTTCGAACATTCCCCTTCGACAGGCTAACATTGGCGATTTTGACGACCACTGGCAAAGGCGACAGGAGGCCGCAAAGAAGGCTGCAGCAAATGCCTATAATCCGAATCCACATGATGTTACAAACCACTTTAATCAGCAAGTTCACAGGTCTGATGATCTGACATTCCTCATTCCTGAATGCACTAACTTTAATTAGTCTTTTATTTACTAGAGATGCGAAAATGATATTTTGAATGCAGGAATCTGCTTGAGGCCAATGATAGAAGGAGGGGACTAGGAGGGAAGTTTACAGGAGACTGCTTAGCTGCAAACCCTATAGACCGGTGTTGGCGTTGTGACCCGAACTGGTCCAAAAACCGTCAAAAGCTAGCTGATTGTGTGCTAGGATTCGGTCACAAGACAAGGGGAGGGCTAAAGGGGAGAATCTACGTGGTGACGGACCATACAGATAATGACCTGTTGAACCCTAAGCCAGGGACCCTTCGCCACGCAGTCATCCAGCATGAGCCCCTGTGGATCATCTTCAAGCATGGAATGGTGATTAGGCTGAGTGAAGAGCTCATAATCGCGAGCAACAAGACAATAGATGGCCGTGGTGGTCATGTACACATTGCTGGTGGTGCCGGGTTAACCTTACAATATGTGGAGAATGTGATCATACATGGTGTGCATATACATGATATAAAGAAAGGGAATGGAGGATACATTAGGGACTCTGTTGATCATTATGGGTTTCGGACTTGTAGTGATGGTGACGGAATCTCAATGTTCGGAGCTACCAATATTTGGATTGATCATGTCTCCATGTCGAATTGTATGGACGGTTTGATTGATGCTATTGAGGCGTGTACCGCAATCACAATTTCAAATGGTCATTTCACAGACCACAATGATGTGAGTATTGATCCTTTTTTTGCATTGCTTAAGATATACTTACCTAGAAAATGTTTTTGCTCAAGAAAATATGTTATGATCACTTTAGTTTATAACGAAAAGTCGAAAACAAGACATCGGTGGTTAATGATTGAGTGATATATATGTTTCATATTTGGTGACAGGTTATGTTGTTTGGAGCAAGTGACAGCAGATCAGAAGACAAAATACAGCAAATAACCTTGGCATTCAACCACTTTGGTAAGCGCTTGATACAAAGGATGCCAAGGTGCAGATGGGGATTCTTTCATGTGGTTAACAATGACTACACTCACTGGGAAATGTACGCGATTGGAGGCAGCCAACATCCTACAATCATCAGTCAAGGAAATCGATTCATCGCTCCTCCTAATCCCAATGCTAAAGAGGTATATATTTGCTCATCTCAGACACTCATACTGTCAAAAATTATTTTCACTGATTCTGGCAACTGTCAAATTTGGAACCTGAACTTGCTGTTTTGGGTGAATTTTAGGTGACTAAGAGGGAATATGCGCCTGAAAGCGTATGGAAGGATTGGTTGTGGGTATCGGAAGACGACATAATGATAAATGGAGCTATCTTCAGACCATCTGGTGATAGGAAGAAGGTGGCCTCCTACACCAGGCAAGATATGATCAGTGCAAAACCCGGAACCTATGTAAGGCGGCTGACACGCTTCTCCGGTGCTATAAACTGTAAAGAAGGAAAACCATGCTAGATCAGTGCACTACTGACATCACATTTGATTAGTCCATGTCTTCTGTTCCACCTCTATTAAGATTACTAGTGTATAAAAGCAGAAGGAGACAGGTAAACAACAGCAAAGTTTGCTGTTCTGTTTGCTGTCCCATTGTCTAGGCTCTGTGTAGGTTTGTGAAAATAGAGATTTGAAGAAAGAAATTAGAAGAACTAGCAAATGTTCATAATTTTTTCAATATGCATAAGTTTTATGTTAATATAATAGGTAAATTTATGTACTATCATCCCATGCTGAGGATGTTTATCTGTTGGAACATGAAATCCACTTGTGTAATAAGAAATTAAGAACCCTCATAATCTGAAGTTTGGAGGCATTGCTGCTAAAAGCATACCTAGATATTGGTTTAAGATTTTGGTTTTAGGTGTGTTACTTTCCGAGTCTAAGTGCGGAGTTAGGATTTAGAAGCCAGGGTGGCCATTGAAATCATAGTGTTAATGTAAAATGCACTGAGTCCTCTCAATTTATTTGAGAGAAAGAAAGTACACATACATATCATTATTTTTTTTTACGGAGAATAAGATTATTCCCTTCATTTCTTTTGATTGTTGACGTCGTTCGAATTCACCCTTCACATAATTTGAATAATGTAAGAACAAAACATACTAATAAAAATCGTTGTACAAAAGTTTGTGGTTAAACGAAGTCTTAGCTTTTCTTTTTCACTAAAAATGTTTAGTCGAAGTTTTAATGTTGTATTTAGAACGTATATTCATAGCACTGCTCTTTTCCTTGTTCATGTCCGTGAATGAAAAGCTAACATAAGCCGGAGTTGAACTATGGACAATACGGCGAATGATATTTCTAGAAGACATTAGATTGCCCTTTGTTCTTGTATCTTTCAAATCCCTCCCAACTTTTCCACATGGAAAATAAAGGATACCAAATAACATAAGAACTCGTTCCGTACATCAATCTTAACACTAGGTCAAAACCCAAACTACTCTTTTTCCTCTTCCGTTCTACTCCGAATTGGTAAAATACATTGTGTGATCGATATTCATAGTCTATGTAAATTATTCTGCTTTGTATAAAAAAAAGTGTGAATTATTTGCACTTTGCGACTTATAAATTTCCAAAGAAAATCTTCTATACTACTCGATTAATCAACTCCATACAAAAATACATAGCAAGTTAGATAAATTTTTTTAACTAATTCACCATACAATCATTTTAGACTGTGATTAAACGATTAGTGTTTACAGTCTCCTCAATACTGTCTTTTTTTTTTTTTTTTTTTTTTTGGTGTTTCAGTCTTTCAGTTGGGAGTTAGAACGGAGGGTGTACACAATTTACGGGAACACTCGTCAAAAGTCAAAACTTTCTTTCATGTAAAAAAGGTAAAGAGAAATAAAAAAAAAGTTATAAAAACATTAACAAAACCAACGACTCGTTTGGATTGAGGGAATAGGGGGTGGGATGGGATTATTATTCCCTATAATATAAATTCCCTTGTTTGGTAAGTGGGAATAACAAGTGGGAATTAGAGGGGATAAAGATAAGAGGGAATTCTTATCCCTCCAAAATATTACCAAGGGGGCCAGGTATTAGGATTAGGGAATTCACTAATAAATGTAAAAGACCAAATTACCCCCTTGAGAATGATCTTTTATTGCTACTTTCGTCTTCCTGCACATTAGTTGAGGGTAGGCCTGGGCAACGGGGCAGCCCCCCATTAGAAGCCCACGATCGACCCTCTTAAAGAGGGTCAAAGCCCGGCCTATCAACTAACGGGGCGGGTCGGAAAAGGGTC
>JBBYHQ010281773.1:0-21928 GCA_038382645.1 Spergularia azorica
ATGAAGTGACAATGAAATATAACACAAATAATTTGTAAATAAAATTGTACTTATAACTAATGGGTATGTTGTGAAAATAGTGAAACCATAGGGGTACAAGTAGGAAAATGTTTTAACCTTTTATTTAGATGAAACATCCAACTTTAATGGCTCACTAACGGCAACATGATAGTCTGGTCACATTGTGGACAAAATGTATATTTCAGGGGTACAAACTGGAATTATAAAATAAGAATGGGTATAACGTGGAAAAGTCGAAACTACAGGGGTACAGGCTGGAATTTCCCAATAAATTAATAATCATCACATTTCACCACACTCTCTAGTTTCTACTCCACTTCCCCTTTTTTTTCTTCTTCACAGTTATCACGGCTGCTGTCCAAAGTTTTTAACTTTTTCTCCCCCAAATTTTTATTGTTTTGTTTATCTGTAACATTTTTTTGTTTATTTACAGTGAAGAGTTATATATACTTAAAATAAACTGGAATAAAGTTTTAATCTTGCTGCTCAAAATACAAGCTTGTAGAAGAAGTTGTAAATGGGTTTAGTAATTTTGCTATTTAAAGTAATTTTAGTGTGTACCCTTTTCAGCATTTGCTCTCTTGCTCTAAACCCAGATGGTAATTTTTTTTTTTTTTCCTTTTTTTAGGAATATGTATTGTTGTTAATTTGGTTGTAATTTGTTTGTGATTTGGCGTGTTTTTTTGTAGGGTTGGTTTTGCTTGAAATTAAGAATTTATTGAATGATACAAAAAATGTTCTAAGTAATTGGAGAGATATTGATGATTCACCTTGCAAATGGACTGGCATTTCTTGTAATAATCCACAGGATAATAATGTCATTGGCATGTATGTGCATAATATCCACTGTAATATCATTCTTTTATTTAACTTTGTTATTATTTAATTGTTCTTTCAAATTAAGTTTTGTTGTGCTTGTTTTTTTTTTTTTTTTTTTTTTGCCCCAGAAATCTGCCTTACATGCAACTTGGGGGAATAGTTTCTCCAAGTATTGGAAAGCTTAGCAAACTTCAAAGACTGTAAGTTTTTGATTTGTTTTTCCTAATATTTTCACTTAATCTGATTTTTTTTTGGGGTGAATATGAAGTTATGTCTAATTTTGATTTTGCAATATTCAATGTTTTGTGAATTAGTGCACTTCATCAGAATGGACTGCATGGATTTATTCCTCATGAAATTGCAAATTGTGTTGAGCTTAAAGCTTTGTAAGTTGATTCCTCTTTTTAACTGTATGTATCTGTCAGTACTATGTAGTGTGTTCCTGAAGCTTCACTCTGTTTGAAATTTTGTTTGGGAGGTAATTGTGTACCCTTGTTTTATTTCAGATACTTGAGAGGTAATTATTTGCAGGGAGGTATACCAGCAGAGCTTGGAAATCTTTCTAATCTCAATATACTGTAAGGCATTACTTGTTCTTATAACTGATTGCCCTCTTGTATGCTTGTTCTATTATTAGAGTGTTTGCGAATTGCGATGACATAATTGTGTTCCACTTTGCTGAACTTTGCATCATCTGTTTGTTGAATTTTGTCGAGTTTTGGTCAAGTCGAGTATATCAGGTCCTAAAGAACACACCCTTGGTCTTGATCTGTTGTTTTGTTCCCCTATATATTGAGGATATGTGCACACTTGGCATTGTTCGGTCATCTTTGCATCTTAATTCTTAACTAACTCGGAGGTGCATATTTTGCACTACAGGGATCTCTCTAGCAATTCATTGAAAGGGGCAGTACCTTCGTCCCTGGGACGTCTGACTCAGCTCCGCTATCTGTAAGTCCTGTCTTTGTTTCTGAAATTGGAGTGTTTTTCACCTCTGATTGTTTGTTGGCTTAGCATTTTTGGCAACATTGGGATGGTGATCATGTGTAATACAGTCATAGTAACTACATTAGGATGGCGATCATACTGAATTATTTTTCTCCTGTTCCAGAAACTTGTCAACAAATTTCTTCTCAGGCGAGGTACCAGATGTTGGTGCTTTGAGCGCTTTTGGGAGTACCTCGTAAGTTAATACTAAACCTGTCTTCTGATCAATTGTTTCTTGCTGAATGCTGATGCCAAATTACTTTTTCAGTTCATCCTTTTGTGTGGCTTTTCTCATTTCACATGTATCTTTTGCGTGGCCAAACTTCTTTAGTTCGCATTTATTTAGGAGTTTGGCGTCACTAGATTTTGTGTCAATAATAGTAGGTTAGTGCACAGGAGAAGATCAAACACTTGGTTTGAAGCTTCCACTACTTAATTTATACTTAAATTTTTGCCAATTCTTTGCCAATTTCCTGTGTTTGACATTGTTGGTTCCAATGCCATCATAGAACACTTGCCTTTTGAGTTGCTGCAAAGTTGCAATGAAGGTTTCATGCCGGATTATTTTCTTAAGACCCTGAATAGTTGATTTGCACTAACTTAAGTCTGAAAGGAAACGTTCTTAATAGTATCAGATATGTATATCAATTGAGGCCATAATCTATATGACAATGGACATCTAAACTTATGTTTCTGGGCTACAGATTTATTGGGAACTTGGATCTTTGTGGGCGACAAGTGCATAAACCATGCCGGACTTCACTTGGGTTCCCTGCAGTTTTACCCCATGCTGAGAGTGATGAAGCTGCAGGCAAGTAGAAATCCCGACCTGTTGTAGCAACATCTTGGTTAACTCATCTTTTCATAGATATTTTTTCATAGCGGTCTACTGAGTGTAGTTATCTTTTTCACATGTGACAGTCCCAAGTAAGCACTCATCTCATTACATCAAAGGGATTGTGATTGGGGCTATGTCGATGCTAGGAGTGGCTCTTATTGTGCTCCTTGCTTTTCTTTGGGTATGGTCTGTATCAAAGAAAGAAAGAGCTGCTAAAAAGTACACAGAAGTTAAGAAGCAAGTTGAACCAGATGCTGGTAAAAAAATTTATCCTTCGCATGTTTTGGTGAAACACGTTCATATCGGTTTCTCAAGTGTTTTGCCTGCTGTGAACAGGCACCAAGCTTATAACATTCCACGGTGATCTTCCATATCCCTCATTTGAGATTATAGAGAAGCTTGAGGCCCTTGATGAAGAAGATGTTGTGGGTTCTGGAGGATTTGGGACTGTGTATAGAATGGTTATGAACGACTGTGGAACGTTTGCTGTTAAAAGGATTGATCGTACTCGTGAAGGATCTGATGAAGTATTTGAGCGAGAATTGGAGATATTAGGCAGCATCAAGCACATTAACTTAGTGAACTTAAGAGGCTACTGCAGATTACCCACTTCAAAGCTGCTTATCTATGATTATTTGGCCAATGGCAGCCTAGATGATCTATTACATGGTAAGTTCGTTACTTGAAGCTAGTCAGTACACTGAGTTCAGTTAGACTTCAACTTGATATGGCAGCTTTCAGCATATACAAACATGTTTCACATACAAATACGGCCAAAGCTGTAAAGTTGTTAGTATATGTTCTACACGGCCAAAACTGAGATTTCAACATAGTTTTCATCCGCATTGTCCTAAGGAACTTCATGGAATACCTTGGTTTGGTGGTGTTCATTTGATTTTTATATCAAGGGGAGCTCATCAATGAAAATTTCTGGGATATGATGGGACTAAATAGCTTTATCTGATTCAATGGATACTGTTTGTTTTGTGCAATTCTCACAGAAAGCGTTGATGGTGGAGAGAAATTAAGCTGGAGTATTCGTCTGAAGATAGCCATAGGATCTGCCCGTGGGCTAGCCTACCTTCATCACGACTGCTGCCCAAGAGTAGTTCACCGTGACATAAAATCAAGTAATATACTTCTTGATGAAAATATGGAGCCACATGTCTCTGATTTTGGGCTTGCAAAGCTTTTAAAAGACGAGGAAGCCCATGTCACAACTGTAGTCGCTGGTACTTTTGGTTACTTGGCTCCAGGTATGTATTGTTTCTGATCCTGTTTTCGAGTGTTTGTATGTGTATGTGTATATGGTCTGTTTCTGTAAGGAAACTGTACAATAGCCTGCCTGTTGGAGTAGTCTTGAGACTCCTGACGTTTTCATCAAGGTTTTCATGCCTTCATTGTTGGCTGTTTTGAGCAGAATATTTGCAAAGTGGAAGAGCAACAGAGAAATCAGATATCTATAGCTTTGGAGTGCTGTTGTTAGAGCTTGTGACCGGGAAAAGACCTACAGATCCGTGCTTTGTTCAGAAAGGCTTAAATGTCGTGAGTTGGGTAAGCTCGGTTCATTTTACTCTATTGCACTGGTATGTGATTATGGCAAATTGCTCGGAGTCTAACAAAGCTAAACATGATCTGGCTTCTGTAGATTAACATGCTACTAGAAGATAACAGATTAGAGGATATTGTGGATAAAAGATGCTCTGATGTCGATCTAGAATCAGCAGAAGCAATTCTCAACATTGCTGCACAATGCACTGGCGCAGACCCAGAGCAGAGACCATCAATGAACGAGGTGTTTCAAGTTCTAGAACAAGAGGTCATGTCTCCTTGCCCTAGTGACTTTTACGAGTCTCAGTCAGATTATTGCTGAATGACAGTATCGTGACATAGAATGACTTGTAAACTCTACGGCTCTACCTTGGGGCGCCCATGCCTGATGTATATTTGAATTAGTTCTGTACATTTCATTATGTACCCTCTTCTTTTTGGCCCTTTCGAGTGGAACATAATTACGAAATCTTCTATGGGCAAAGACAGACCATGAACTCCATTCCGAAGGTAGCTGTGTTTCACACCATTCTGTTCCCAGAAGGCCAGCAGACAGTTAGAAAAAGGCATGCTTTCGAATAGTTGCTAGTTGAGCAAAAAGGGACCTGTCTACGGAACCATTTCAAAGCTGCATTAGTCAGTATATATTCTTCCTCGTGAAACAGTGCCTACGCTCTACTGTTTGCCAGATCTATTCTTCCTGACGATTTACCCTTCACAACGACAACAAAACTCGTAATGTCTCGTAACATGGTTACACTACCAGCGTGTTAAGTCAACTTAAATACGCCATTGGAGCACACACTAGTTTACCATGATCGCCAGAATAAACCGTCTGTCCGTCTCACATGGTAAAGTTTCAAACCCCGTTCAAAAAATTGTTAATAGTCAGCTTCCAAATAGTACTACATAGTACCACCTCTCTTCTGACTACCTTAACATTGGTCGCTAATAATGCGAAGTTGTATTAAATTAAGGTGTTAAAAACTGTCTAATTGTACGAATAATTGCATTTCAATGAGACATAATAACATAAGCATCTTAATAATATACTTCGAAAACGTGAGAACACTACACCCTTAAAAAAAGGTACTGTAATAAATGGGGCATCAATTAAACAGTCAACTCAACTTCTGGTAAATGGTTTGGGACATTTGGTCTCTTAGGAAGTTCGTATGGTTCAAATTTTTGGGATATTTCACTAGTCTTTATTCTATACATTCGTCATACGAGTACATAAATATTAATGGTGCAGTGGACCATGCAAATGATGCAATAACCGCAACTTGTTGCTACAAATTTGCGCCTACTTGCACTAATTTCCAATTAATATGACCAGTTGACCATCTAGGTTTCTATTTACTGTACAACGTCACATTTCACTCTTCACCTGATCTGAGAAATTAATACCTTGAAGCTAGTCAGCTAGAGCTGGTTAGTGGGTCATGAGTCACGACTCACCCTTCAAACTTCACCTGAAGTGAGAAATTGGTCATGATTTCAGGAGTCATGACTCATGACTCACTTATAAGCGTCACCTTTCACACTTCACCTAAAGACTCTATTGGTCATGAGTCATGACTCGTGAGCTTGATTCGTCAAGTTCGTGTCAACCTATTTAAATTTGAGCGAATGATCAAAATTGTTCAGAGATCAAAGGTAAAAGGATGAATACGTTAAGTTGGAACCAAATGGTCGGGTAATAAGGGGCGCTGCGAATCATGTATTTCGAACTTAGGTTTTAGTAACTAGGAAGTAGGAATGATCATAAAGTTTGGATTTCGGACTAGGGTTAAGAGTGTTGAGTTGATCATCATCCATGCCAACCTTAAATTTGATTGGTTTACACTGAACTCCCTTAGCTTTATTAGAATGCATTGGGATGGGACAAGCCTGACCCGACCCTATCTTAACATCGTAAGGTCATAGTTTCTCTTAATTTGAATACTTGTCTACCACTCCGTCCCAAATTTAACTTCCCATAAAATTTGAAATCTCCTCACATAATACTATTCCATGGGAAGTTTAATTTGGGACGGAGTGGTACGTATTACCTAGGTTACGTTATTCAATGGGTCAAGGTTGCGATAGTTATGTCTATGTCAACATTGTCTGGAATTGGACTATAGCACGTCAAGATACAGGCGGGCAATAGGCCGGGTTAGCCCGGCGAGCCCACCCTTAGCTCCAATAAAACCAATAAAGGGTTGGTGGTGACCGGCGGTGAAACAATTGATCGGAAAATGACAAAATCAAGGAGAGAGATTTGAACTTATTAGAAAACCTTGATTGTTTATCACATGGAGATATGGAGATGCCCTACCAAGTACCAATAATTAAATTAAGCTTTTCCCACATGCAAAGCTCGTACATCGATCTATAATCTATAATCTATAATAATAAAGTATTTGTATTGATAATGCTAAAGCTAAACCCCGGCCATATATAGTGATCATTATCTATGCGTATCGGTTTAAAATATGATTAGTGTCAACTCTTTTCTTATCTATTCCTAATCAAGTACTCCTATTGGCTCGTACGGTATGTCAGCCCTGACTAGGATTTTAACTTTATAGGTTCGTATGGTGTGTGTGACCACTTGACCACTTCTCACTACGGGTGTGGCAACGGCAGGGTGGCCACTGTACTGTACTCGAATAGTCGGATATCCCAAATTTTTCGAAAAAATCATTCCCATGTAAAGGTAATTTAATTTTCTACCTCACGGATTTCTAGAGCGAATTGATATATTTCGTTTCTTGGACGCACGGTACACAGGCTCGTAGATGAGGCCGGGCGAGCAGGGCCCAGGAACAGGGCCTCGAAATCTTGGGGTCCCAATCTTTTAGAACTGTATATATATGGTATATTGCCCATAAATATTAGCACAATACTTTCAGCCTAGCAGTAAGGTGCATTAGATAATAACTCGTATGTCTTGGGTTCGAAACCTAGCATCTGCCAAGATTAAACTTGTTCCCTTAGCTTTGTTTTATTTTTTGCTTTTCCAATATTTTGCCTTGTTTTGTAATCTTCTTTACTTCTATTCTAAATTGCGATTAGCTTAATCCAATTAACTCGAGTACTTAAAGTTGTTGTAGGCAGAATTGCTTAGTATTTGAAGGGCCCCAAAACGGTCGTTTAAAGGTATTTGTCCCAGGCCTCTCAAATGAACGCTACGGCCCTGACAGTACATAGAGTTGGCTCAAACTGGCTATCAGTGTGCAGGCTTTCACAAACTCAGACACGGCATACATGATACATGCCCAGTTTGCCCACTAGTAAACTAGAATGTGCTCATTCTGCAAATGAGCTGGGCTAATTAATCAAACATTCCAACTTTTACCGAGTCTTTTCAAACTTTTGCCGAACAAAAAAGAACCATTCTTTTTTTGCTTTTCAAAATCTCAACTTTATAAACGAATAAAAAGTTTTCTTATCCCGACAAGGTCAACAACTCAATGCTCCGTATATCCCATTGACTATGTCATCACACTCGACTTGAGCCGGGTTGAACCGGCCTATTGACCAGCTCTATAGCCCCAACGACGTTGGAATCACTCTCCAAGAATCTCAGTCAAACCCATGTCAGACATACGTAGATACTAAACATTTACTACACAGTACAGTCACACACCATAGTGTGGTAAAAAAATAATAAATAAAAATAAAAAAAACTCCCATGCATGAGCCACCCATAACATCGTAAAGCCACATGCAAGCCCTGAAAACTGACCTTTCGACCTACACAAGAGTTCATAATACCCAAAAAAAAACCCGACCTTTTTATTTTTCAATTCTTCAACAGCCAATCCACTATTCTTCAAATTAATCTCTCTTTCTTTCTCTCTCCTTTTTTCTCATGTCTTTGTATATATTGGCACGCGAATCGAGAACAAACAAGATTTGTTAAGGAGCTAAGCTAATCACAATTCAATAACAGACACAGAGATCTAAAACAAAAATTATAGTATAAGAATGCAAATCATGAATTGCAGCAGCTGCAGCATTATTTGTCCTAGAAATTTGGTGTCTTCTTCTACAATTTTCCCATTTTTTGATGGTAACAAGATCAAGAGCAGACTAAACAACAACAACAACAACAACAATGTCGTGTTTTTGTCGTCGTCGAATTCGTTTTTGTTTAACAAGAAGAAGAGTAACAATGAAGTTGTTTTCGGGGGTAAATATGATCCTTTGTTTAGTAGTAGAAGAAGGGGGAGTTTGAAGGTGGTTGCTTCGTCGTCGTCGTCGTCGTCAGTTGGGAACGTGGATGCACCACTTTGGGAGTCTTGGTCTCCTGATAATTCTTCTCCTTCTCCTTCTTTTAGTGACATTCTTTGGCCTTCGCTAGGTAACTTAATTACTACTACTTACATCTTTCTTTCGTCTCTTTTTTCAATTCATCGGATTGTTAGCGTTTTGTTTGAATATCAACGGAATTTAAATTCACGGAAATCGAATATCCACTTGTGTTTGTTGTGTATATATGTAAATAGCTTATGCAGTTATGCTCAATTTACTATTTTTATGCCTCATTATTAGGAACTAAGTGAATGGTTTTAGTTGTTTTGGTGGATTTTATGCTACTTGCATATAGTTGCATGAGCATGTCTTTTGAGAATCGCTAGGTGTCTAATGTCTAGTTGGATATATAATAACAAGTATTACAGTAATGTTTTAAAGATTGAAATAGTCATTATTTACCATAGCAAGCTTAACGTTTAAATTGATGGGTTCGTCTGTTTTGACAAATTTTGTTTGTAAATGCATATTGATGATGTGGTATGAAAAAAATGGTAAAATTGACATAGTGCTAGTAAAATTGATTTGCATAAAATTGCAATGGTAATATACAAGTTGTGCGGCAGTAAAATCATGTCAACATTCGTCATTTTAGGATATCTCTAATTTCAAAACAGGGATTAACATTGCGTGTTTACTACTAAGTAGCAATGAAATAATTAAACCGTAGAGTATTGCACAATGTTGTAGTCCTTATATAGAGATACGAGCCTATATATCGAACATATTTTGTTCAAGATAGTTGTATAGGGCTTTATATGTGTCTCGGGCCTTTTTTTCAATAGTAGCCTCTTAATTCGAACGGTCTAGGGTTTTTCTTTCTTGAATGGTCTAAACTCTAATCTTATCTCCAAAGGACGATAATACTTACAAGTTGGCCATGAAATCAAACATCAAAATTACAGTTGTTGGTATTTGCTTGCAATAAATGTATCGAGCAATGGTTAACGAATGGATTCATCATGAGACACAATTCTGGCGCCAGTCCACACCAAATTTCCGAAAAACAAGCAATTACTCCGTATTACATTTGGTCTTTCACAATGTCTTGAAATGGATTTTAATCGTGTTTAACTTTTTTTTCCTGATTCCGCAACTAATGACAGGGGCATTTGTCGCGATGGCAATGTTGGGGAAGGCGGACCAAATGTTAGCAACAAAGGGATTGTCATCGATAACGATAGCGCCACTAGGAGCAGTGTGTGCCGTGTTGTTTGTCACTCCAAAATCTCCTGGTGCTCGGGTACGTTTTTCATTGGCTCTGCGTACTTTACAAGCTTTATTATTGGCCCCCAATCCCTTATCCATTTTGCACATACACCATTGATTTTGTCATTTTAATATGTGGCTACCAAACTTTCTTTGCATCTTTTTGTATTGTTTTTTGTTGCATGTGATGTGGAGTACTCCATTAAAATTTGATTGATGGGTACTATTTCAAGGGACGTGAGGAACGAAATCATGTACCCTTTCTTAGCTTTCCGACTTTTTTTGACGACTTATAGAATGTTGAAAAGGTGGTGTTAGAAGTTGAGGGGATCAACATTTTCTAACGTGTTTGGATCCCATCGAGTTGAGAATAAACTCTACCATGTGAAGTTTGCCTAATGAGGTAAGAAAAAGACAAGTGACATTTTATGGAATTTGCTAAAGATCTACAGTGTAGACACAAAAAAATTTGTCTACAATATAAAATTAAGTCAATAGTAGTAAAATTGAGTTTGGAATAGTAAAATTAATTTGTGATGAAAAAGTCATTCACTAAAATTATTTGTGTCAGTAGTAAATTTTGCTAGTGCAGTAAAATTAATGCTGATTGTAGACACTTCTACACTGTAGACCTCTACCATTGTCCCATTTTATTTGTGCATTTAAAACTTTTCTTTAATTTGCTTTATTACTATTTATAGCAAACTCCACAAACTCCACCAAATTTCAACTCCATGGGATCCAAACACTTTTTTAACCAACTTGATGTATAACTAAGAACATTCTCCTGTACTCTTCTACTTTCGATTGTGCAAATCCCAACCCCACCTCAATTTCCAAGGGCCAGGTCTAGCGTTTGAGGTCAATTTAAATTCTAACACAGGTGATCGTTTTCAATGAAAAAGTGTTAGTTCCACCCTCTAGAAGGATGATCGAGTCTAAGGACGTGATGTATGAACGGTTCAGTTTAGCTAGTCTATCTTGAGCTAGTGATCTGGTGTTGTATCTATGGGATTGGGTGGCTGGGTGCAGTGCCCAACATTTACTATTGAAGTCATAAACTACTTGCTTGTATTACTTTATCCTTGTTAAATAGGTGGTGATAGAAGTTTTTTTATTCTCCTCTAATCTTCTACTTCCAAGTTTCAATTGTACCAATTCGACCCCATCCCTAATTTTAACTTTCTATATACAATTATTGTTTGTACGGTAGGGGATTGCGCCATTTGTAAAAGCGTACGTAAGTCTTTCATTTCAGAATGAAAAAGGGGGTTCCCAATGCCAAACTTAAGCAGGGGTCTTTCGGTTGGTAGCTAGGTATATTCATGGGAGTTTAAATTTTTCATAACTCAGAAATTTACTTGTGTTGGATTTCATAAATATCATGAAACTAGAAAAACTAGAGTTGGTTGTTGATCATGGAATTATGGACATGAATCATTTTGGGAATAAGGCTTGGTTGTTGTTACGATGAAAAATACTTGCATTGGTTAGAGTCTTCCATACACATTTCCGAGTATGTTTACTAATAACCTTCAGTTCACCAAGGTTGATAATTGAGGCTGAATCAAATCAAGGATTTCATACATATCAACACGCACCCTCGCATGAATATCCTTTGGGATTGAAACATGGAAATGATGCACTTATATATCTTGCTATGTTCCATCGCTTCATGCATATATACGTCCTCATTCTTACACATTTCCAAGTCAGCAACTAATTCTGCATCAAATGTATTTGTATACCAACTCTCGCTTATTCGTGCAGAAATACAACATGTTCATGGCGCAAATTGGATGTGCAGCTATAGGAGTGTTAGCATTCTCAATCTTTGGCCAAGGTTGGCTTGCTAGGAGCGCAGCACTAGCTGCATCCATCGCCTTCATGATCTACACTAAATCCACCCACCCTCCTGGTAATTTCCTATTTATTATTAACCCTTATTTTTACGTGAAATTGATGTTAAGTATACAAATTAAGTTATTATTTGTGTATGATCAATGTTGTAGCTGCAAGCTTGCCATTGTTGTTCATTGATGGAGCAAAATTTCACGGTTTAAACTTCTGGTACGCCTTATTTCCTGGTGCAGCAGGATGTATCCTCATCGCTCTCCTTGTAAGTTCTCATCATCATTTCACCACCCTACATTCATTGCAATTATGTCGATTATTTCAAATGATTTCCGGCATAAAACAACATCATTACTCCAATGCCTTTAGAAATGACCACTCTATCTAGGGGTCTAGCCTGTAGATAAAGAAAGGTTAGTTATTAAAGGTGCCTTTTCCTTAAGTGGAAGGTTTGCTTTATATTTCCTGGTGGAAATCCACGAATCGTTCGTCAGTCATGATCCCTCCTACGCTTAATTAACATTGTTCAGATAAATGGAACCCTGATCATGAGTAGCACCCTTAACAACGTTTTCGGAAAGGTTTTACCTTTAGTTGAGTACACTCCCTTTATTTGTTCACTAAGTTAACAATAACATTTGTCATGCTAGTCTATTTTTAGACTAAGATCGACTTGGTTGTTGTTGTTGTTGTACGCAAGTCCTTGGATAGTTGGATTTCAAACCAAATATTAACTTTATGTGAAAATGGATGGAGAAACTTCTTCTTTACCTCATATTGCTAAGTAGTTGGTCTAGGTCTAATTTACAACAGTGTTCCTTAGTCAGTGAGTCAGTGACTATGAAGAATGCCTTAGATTTTTCGGTTTCTAAACAGTGTTTTTACATTGTTTCTTCCCCTGTACAATATTGCAGCAAGAGATCGTAACCTACATGCAGCAGAATTACAAGTTCTGATGAATTCGCAGGGAAAATAAACATAATTTTTGTACGAAAATAGTAAGTTCATCCATTTTTGAGACGCTCTAAAGAGTCTTCAACAAATCAGGAAGACGAGTTTCTCGTATCATCGATCAGTTGATTAGTAGGGATCAATATATGCAAATATGAAGCTTCTGTACGCACGTACAATAATCTTATGTACAGGAAATCGTCCATTTTCAAGCACTACTAGATGTCTGATCTATGCTATATATAAACATATCACTCGTATAATTTTTGTATAGGATATATAGTGCATCATTGAAGGTTGTATTTACCAAGTAAATAATCTTATGTAATATGGCTCAAATTCGAGCTTGATTGATTCATTATTGGAGGGGAAACATAGCTAGCTTTTGTTATGACAAACGCGTATACGTCTTGTCACGTAAATCTTGTGTTAATTTGATGATTCGCAAGGGAAAAAACACATCATGCTTGTCATGTTGGTTTTTCTTCGAAATTGAAGCAGATTGGTGTGTGATTCTGCTAAGAGAGCTGCAGCTCAGTAAGATTGGGTGACTGTTGTTTTAGTTTGCAGCTTTCTCTTTCGAATTTGCAAGGCGTAAAGCTGTAAAGAAAAAAATGCAAAAAGGAAAAAAAAAAAAGTCCGACCTACCGGATTCGAACCAGTGACCTAAGGATGTCTGAGAAGCCCACTACAGTCCTCCGCTCTACCAACTGAGCTAAGGTCGGAAATATGTGGCTGCTGGGATTCGAGCCCAGGTCTCCACGGCCACAACGTGGAATTCTTACCTCTAAACTACAGCCACTTTGTTGATTTCTTTCTCTTGTTTTTTATATTAAACATCTTGGACCAGGTTAATGCCTACTTTTGTGTTAGAGAGAGAGTCTTCTTACAAAAGTTTACTCGTCTTTTTTTCTTGTACAAGGATCGGATTAAAGTTAAATCAATACTCCCGTCTTTATGATGTTATGATTATGATTGAATAATATGTGAAAGTTATTCAGATTAAATGCTGATAATTAGAATATACGATGAAATATTATTATTGGAGTATTCAAAATGTAAGGATTTTTAACTCTGACTTATATTCAAAAAGTGTCTACAATCTCCCCTAAAAAAAAAAAAAAGTATATACAATTAGCGATAATTTTATTACACCATCAAAATTTTACTACTCACACAATTAATTTTACTACCTGGATTTTTCATTACAATTAATTTGACTACTCTGATCTCAATTTTACATTGTAGATAAATTAATTGTGTCCACACTGTATACCTCTAGCAATTTGCATTCAAAAAATACGATGTGAGTGACATGTAACACTGCTCCGAGTGATATTGATAAAACTGTAAACAAATCGATGAACTTACGATATGTTTGAAAGAAATGTCACTCACTATATTAACAATATAAGGCCAGATGTTCATCTTCTAGATAGGCTGGAGACCCAAAACATATACACCCTCCTACCCACTAAGATGTCCCCCTTTCATTTTCAGTTTTTGAGTAGCTATGTTCGGGGCTACTTCTAAACCAAATGAAAGCCCCGTTTACCTTAAAATTAAGTGGTGTTGGTAGAATGCAATGCAGAATAGAATAAGAACTAATTTTTACAACAAGTTAACGATTCATTTGGTCTAAAATTAGCTCCAAGCATGGCTACTCAAAAACTGTTTTCAAAAGGGGGACATCTTAGTGGGTAGGAGGGAGTAGATGGTGTAATAATTATTTGCCATTTGGAGCAAAATATGACGAAAATTTGAAATAAAAAGTAAAAATCTCCTTATGTACTTTGAGTACGGATATTTAAAATTTAAGGCAAACGGTATTTCAAAACAAGTCCGATACGAATGCCACAACCCCTTACAACTAACTACATACGGTGTATGCCTCTAATTAGATCATCACCTCTAGATTCAAGTATTCAACCATGCTAATTAATATTATGCGACTATAATGTATGATCAATAGTCAATGCATATCTAATACAACACCATTTATAAAAATCAAGTAAAACTACATCATATTTTAGTAACCATCTTTCATTCACACACAACTACACAAGTGCTAAAGTACTTAACTACACTGTGGCTCCAAATATTTCATGATCGTCGGTCTGACATACTCTTGCACTTTTCTCCATACGTACGTGATGTCAAGTTTTTAACAAAGTTATATGCTTACATCTTACAATCTTTTTTAATAAGAGGATAAATGTGAGGATAACATTCTTAATTCAAATATTCATTGTTTTGCACAGTTCATACGATACTTACATCATACATTCATGCATACATTTCCATTAATTAGTGGTCAAGATTCAAGTAACTAATTAACGAATTTGGACCTTTCACATTGAAATTATTATGGTGTAGACGTAAGACGACCGTGTAGTTGAAAGAATGGGTAGATTGTATAGTCTATCATCGTTTAAACACATGATACATACTTGACACGTAGATCTAATACTGAAAACTAACATTGAAAGATTTATACGTTCGTAATATGATAGATCTTATACTAGTATTAATTTGTGACATACACATTTCATTTTGGCATGGTGAAAATTGATGTGCTACAGTTATGCTTATACAAGTAGTTTCACGAGTTTTATAGGCACGAATTAAAGATTTTCTCTTAAAACAGAGGATGGAGCTAAGAGTGATGACTTTTTTTTTTTTTGACGGAAAAGAGTGATGACATTTGATTAGCCACAAAGGCACAAATTAAATGAGGTACCACTCTCTTTTATGATCAACAAGTGGGGAGAATCAAAGTATACATACAAATGATACAATTGATGCTTTCCGGTCACTTTTTTTTTTTCCTCTATTATTTTTCTTTCTTAATATGAATCAAGATAACAAGATTGTGCAGTAGGTAGCTAAACAAGAACACCAAAAATAACAAAATCAACGATTCAGTTGATATCATTTGGTTTGAATTACTTTCACATACTCAAACCAAACATTAACCTATGGAAGATTGTAAGGAAATGCGCTTGAGTCACTCCCCTCTTGAATGGAGCAATATATACGGAGTATGCGCTCCTTCTTGCAGGGAAACGCGAATAATCAAATTGCTTGATCTATGACCACAAATGGCTCTAAAAAAGGGACTATCCAAGCCCGACTCTCTCTGAAGGGGTTCGTCGATCGTCACTTCATTCGTACCTATATTTGTAGAGTACAAAGTGTTCGCTTCAGCTCTCGCCTACATTTCAAACCTAACCCCAAAGTATAACAAAAATTAACAGGAACATAAAAATCCTGTAATTTAATCGAGGTGAAGATCCAATCTACTTAATTGGTCGTACTTGCCAAAAAAGTTACTTCATCATTCCAACAATCTTATTTACGCCAATTCTTGACGTATGTCATGTTTATATACACCTTCTTTTTTGATGTCATGGTGTATGATCCTATATTCCTATTAGGAGAGAGCAAAAACTTGGTGGACAGGACCAAGGGGGATTCGGTCCGGTCCTCGGTCCACATTTTTCTGAGTCTCGGACCTCGGTCCGGTCCTGGACCGATACTCAGCCCTAATTCCTATATTTTTTGCACCTTCTCAATTTTTTAGGATGATCTTACATTCTTACCCTATAAGCTATAATTTGAAAAATGAGGATACCACGCATAAATTTTGACATAAATCAGGGAAACCACGTGAATTTGACGTTTATTTTACCATTAAAACGGAACAAAATGAAAAGAATAATCCTAGAGAATGAGCCGGACGGCATATAATTGTAGTGTATAGTTGACGCCGTTCGGATGGGGAGGCGTGGCACGTGGCAGACATCGGACGGGAGATGAGGAAGGAAGGTGATTGATTGGGCAATGAGAGATGGGGAAAGGGGCTAAGTATTTAGTGAGACAAGGACACATGGCATCTGATGGTTGGGCTGTCACTACCATGCTTTTCTTACCTGATAGCTCACTATCCTAACAAATACACACCTACACGTGTATGTACAGTCTTATGAGAGAATACGAATATTTACATCTTTTTTTAGTATCAATTGGGAAAGGAATTTATTCATTTGAGTCAATGTTAGATTCAGATTAGTATGAGGAAACTTCCCCAACATGACATTGTTTAAATGTTTACCAATATTGCAAACAATTATGCCAGGAGAGAAGATCATCGTTTTTGTAAATTGTTTTAAATCCGACGTTTTATTTTCACTAATATACAGTATTAGTTAAACTACACTTGTAACTAATTCGGAGATAAACTAACTGGACGAGAGCATGATAACGAGTTGAAACGTTTGATTCGCATCGGATATAGTTGGGTCTTGCTTCAGTCCACCAAAAATGGGGTTTCGGTCTTTCGTCCAATCTTGTCCAATGCTATGAATCTTGTCCAATCCGATCCTGTATCCAGCTCTTTGCCCTATAAATCTATAACCATACACTATGAATAAAATCGAACGGATAAAGCAAAAAAAATTATATATATCTTTGAAATTAAAATTGCCAAATGGCAGATAAAATATATCAATAGATGTGCATCTGGTTCAGAAACGTAGCAACATCCTGAAGTCTGACATTTATATATTCAGCACCCTCATATTTGAGATTTAACTAACAACATAAACATTGTGCCAACTCCTCATATTCCGGAACCAGTCGCCCCAACTGAAATCATGTCTTCAGCTTATGGAACACACTGCTTATTTCATGTTCCTCATCATGGGGAACAGGATAATAATCCGGCCGCCAGCCGTTTGCATTGCAATATTAATATCATAAAGATTCTTAGATTCATAACCAATCCATAAAAGTATTCGAGATCCAGCTAACATATGTTGCGCAACTAGATACTCTCTCCGTTTTCTTCAATTCTTCCGTTCAATTCAAATTTCTCTCGCATACTTTGATTATGCGCTAAGAATTCAATGAAACGGAAGAGTAAATCACTGCATTTAAAACTATAGAGATGAAGATAATAATACTAGATAATAATATAATAAATATTATTAGGTTGTAGTTTGAAATATCCATTCCAAACTACACTACAACCTAATAATATTTATTATTTTTCGGCAAGGAAACCTGTTATTTAATCACATACTTATGTTCAGTGAGAGTTCAGTGGACTCAAAAGGGGAAAAAAAGGAGGTGCCTCTGACAAAAGCAATATTATACAAAGGGGTCCCAATATAAAGGGGGAAATGGGAAAAAAGTTGAAAGTAAAATACACCATTTCTAACCACAATCAAGATCCACCACCAAAAAGATGATTTTGGGGGTGTGCCATTGATTGAATTTATTAGTAGTTTTCATACGATATATGATATGATTTGATATGAAATTACATGATGGAAATGAACAAGAAATACATACAAGAGCATTACAAATG
This sequence comes from Spergularia azorica, assembly GCA_038382645.1. NCBI lineage: Eukaryota > Viridiplantae > Streptophyta > Magnoliopsida > Caryophyllales > Caryophyllaceae > Spergularia > Spergularia azorica. The sequence goes on from JBBYHQ010281773.1 coordinate 17,907, forward strand.
CAAAAGTTACGGGGAGAGCTTTGTCGTAAATTGTGTGAGACACTGATACCCAACCTTCGGGATTTGGGCGGAGACTGACGAGACTCCGCCCAAGAAAAAGAATCACATGTGCAAAGAGCTTGGCAATTTCAGGTTGACATCCCAGTAAGGCCAGAATAGGGAAGAATGATCATCTCCTGAGAGGCCAAAGTGGCAGGAGTTGGCAGGCGGTTCAACGTCCTCGATTTTCGGGAAGGCGTCAGAGGAAGGGAGGAGGCTGTTGTTAAGGTAGTCTTCATCATCCTGAGAGATATCAGAATGGTCTGCTTCGAAAGCATAAGAAGAGTCTCCACCAGGTTCTGCAAAGGATGAAGAATGTACAGCATCCACATAGTGTGGACTGCTGTCTGAGTCAATAACATCACTCTTTGCAGAGCTTAGATCCTCCTGCTTGTTATACCCAAAGATGGATATATGCTGATCTTCACTTTCTGAAGCAGATTCCACATTGAGCTCGAATTGAGCTGTTTTCGACTGATCAAACATGTTTGATAATGGTTCAGAGTTGCTTCCTTGCTCTTGCTCTTTCAGCTGCAGCTTGTCTGTCAAGTGAACCACCTGCTGATTCACAGCAAACTGTTATAGTACCACTACAACAGCATAACCTTAGTCCTGAAAAATGATTTGGGATCGCGTAACATGAACCATCTTATAAAACAGTCGTATATATACAATGACAATTAACATATAGGAGATCAGTATACCTCAGATTTGAGCTTCTCTTTCTCTCTAAGGAGGTCCTCATAATCAGACTTCAGGCTGTTAAAACTCGCTTGCAGAATGTCGAAATCCTTCTCCATTTGCTTGGTTTTCCACCTTGCCCTTCGATTTTGGAACCAAATTGCGACTTGTCGAGGCTGCAAACCGAGTTCCTTGGCAAGCTGAATTTTCCTATCTGGTTCAAGCTTGTTCTCAGTCTCAAAGCTCTTCTCCAGGAACTGTACCTGCTCGACACCCAACCGCCTTTTCTTCTCAGGTTGATGCAAGTACTCGTCAAATTCATCGTCCCCATTTTCGTCTGGATCATATGTGCAAAAAAAAGGCCTCTCCCTCTTTCCCCCTCCACACACATCTTCGAAGCTAACCATTGAACTCGAACCTATGTTGTATAAGATCACAACGCGGGTAAAGAGATTAGACAGTCTCACACAAAATCACGACACCATAGCAATTTCAATCTTGTACATAACATTGAACTTGGCAATTATTATAATACATGTAAAAGTCAGACAATCTCACACAAGACCACGACACCATGGCGATTTCTGTCTAGCTAACACATAACATGGACATAGTCACATAGGGAGACAGTACTTCACAAGATCCCCATAACATCAAACTTGTAAGACAATCTTAACATTTACATAAACAACTTGTGATCAACTTTAGGTCAAACCAACATTTCCACAAACTATTTCCTTTTATAGAATCAACAAGCTAGGAAAACTTAACAAATTAGGTAATCCCAAATAAGATAAAAATCAAATACAAATAAAACCTAATTAAGGGGACAAAGATTGCTCAATTCCCAACAAAAAGCACTCATCAATTTAATCATGTATACATACCAAAACTAAACAAGAACAATCATAACACTGCAAGTTGACTTACCTAAATGGCTAAATCAAGCCTATATATGTACCATCAAACATATAATTCTATATTATAATATATCATCTTACACAAAAAACACAACAAAAAAAAAGGGTAAGGATCCTATAGAGTTTATTTTTGGTGGAGTTTGTGAAGATTACTAAAACTAGTAATAAAACAAAATGAAATAATTTTGATTGACACAAATAAAAATGTTAAATAATTTATTCTTACCTTTTTAGGTAAACTCTAACACAGAGTTCATTTCCAACACTAGAGGATCCATACACAAAAAAAAAAAAAAAAAAAAAAGTACAATCATTCATCATTTCTATCTTTATCACCTAATCATTTACAAACAAAAAAGATAACTTCTTTGTTACACTATCTTAGAGTCGACTAACATGAATTGTGAAATAAAACCGACCTAGAAACAGATCGATAAGTAAACGAGTTCAAGAGAGAATAAAGAAATATACCGAGAAAAGAGGAGGAAGGCCCAGAAAGGAAAAAAGGTTCAAGAGGTTGAGAAGGGAGCAAACCACCACCGCCAGCAAAGAGCCTACCAACGCCGCAGCCGCCGACACCGCCCGCCATAAGAAACGGCTTAAGAATATGATCAGAGAAAGTTCTATAAGATCATACTTTTTAAACAATTTTTTTTTTTTTTAAAAAAGAAAGAGATTGTACTAGAAATGGTGTATGCTGAGAATTACAAGGAAGTGGAAGATTAAAGCTTATGGCGGAAGAAACTGGTGATGATGAGTTCAGTGATATGGGAAGTGTGAGACCTACGATTTAGAACACCCATCATCACTCAGTACGAACAAGTTTTTCTTTGGTTTTTTGGGGGGAAATTCTGTGCAAGTTTTTGGGAATTCCAGAGTGTTATTATGAGCAGAGGAGAGAGGGAAGTGATGATTTTTTGTTGATGGAGAGAGAGAAAAATGGAATATGAGAAAATGGAGAAATGAGAAGAGTGGGATGACTAATTTTGATTGGGGGGCTTATATTAGTGAGTGTGTGTAACGTCAAAAGATGTGGGGATTTGTAGTTTTTTATTTGAGGTAGGAGAGAGAGAGTGAGTGGACGTGGTCTTGTCTCATTGGTGTTCTCCATTTTTTCCCCTTTGAGTGACATCGACTTCCACATTCGTTACTTTGAACTTGTTAGTATTATATATCGGGTTTTCTATCGTGTATTTAGACTATTTACAGGGCATGTCATATTAATGAGGTGATATACGTGTTTGTGTGTGTGATTGACCGTAATTGAAAGCCTGGTGATGTGTGTGGAATAATTGGATTGAGGTTTGAGACTTGTTCTTGTGTCATCTTTGGATCACGGTGGATTAGAAAGAGTTTAGTATCGATGTCGAATTGCTGATTCAGTTGAGATTGGCGACAAGTTGTGCCTCGTGCCGTCCTAATTCGTGCACAAACCAATTTCTTATTTTTTATATAGTTGGTCGTGTTTGAGTGGGCCGGCGTATTGTGCTTAGCTCTGATGCAGACTAACCATGCCAATTGATTTTTTGTGCCGCTATACGAGGCGAACCTGCTAGGCCGGTTCGTCTCCCCTCCTGTGCGGTCGTGCCTGTCCGGCTTGCATGCCAGTATGCCACCCATGGCCCGCACCGCCGCACGACCAACTCTAGATTGATCTTTTACTTGTCCGAGTAATCGTAATGAGCTCCTTGTAGAACAACCCCTCTACAGACGTAGAGCAACCAGTTTGAGAGATCACGTTCACTCAATTACAACTTAACAAGTAATTAAAAAAAAAAATCGGGATGAATTGCATTTCAAATAAGAGTATAGAAAACATCCAATAGCAACACTCAAAATGCCAAAAGTAGAGCTTAAGACCCAATATTGGTAGATTCCAAATGTGTTTCTCTATTCGCGTTCAATCAATTCTTTTAAGACTTAAATTCGCTAAATAATGTTACTCCGTATTAACATCGAATTTAAGTAATTTATCGGATCCCAATTTTATCATTTGAATTGCCATAATTTCACTTTCCCGAATCCCGATTCTAACTAAGCCTCAATTGACACTACATAACGGGATAGCCTTAGATATAGTGACAAGTAACCCGTTAGCTAAACTAGCTAGCATTATTGTTTTAGGGAGTCTTTGATATAGTAAGACAACATATAGAGCCAAGAAACATTATCCGGGCATTTTGGGCAAGAACCAACTTAGATCTGGAACGATTTTTTTAAATAATGTTCTAAGTTAAAATAATTCTAGTTTTGGGTGCGTAACGAAAATATTTACGTAGAATGGGTCCACGTAGGATCAGATACTCTCGAACCAAATTTGTACCAAAACCGCTATGGCGCGTGACGATTATGACCATAACCGCTCAATTTTCAGACGGTTTT